>MDKI01131958.1:0-11825 GCA_005239505.1 Nicotiana paniculata
TCTTGTCCCCTATCAGGTTTTCTTATTTAGGGTGTAGATGGTGACCTAGGGGTGTGTCAAGAAAAAGAAGGGATCGAGGTGAGGGGGGTGGCGGTGTTTTCCGGCGACTGACTGGAGAAGAAAAGGGATCAACCGCCGGTGGTCTGGTGGTGTTGAGATCGGAGGCCTGATGGTGTAGTGAAGTTATGATGATTGTTTGGAGCTCGATTGATGGGGGTTTGAAGGCTGGCTTTTGGAGGGAGTTCTAGCGGGGAGAGACGGAGGGAGAAGGAGAAGGGGCGCGATCGTGGCTTGTTTGAGGGCGACGGCTGGGCGGCAGAAGGTGGAGGAGGAGGGTGGATGCGGCTGGTCCTCTCTGTAGGTTCTCCGGTCTGTTAGGGCGTAAAGGTCTATGGTGTGGGTGGTGTTTGTTTTACTAGAAATTAGGTCTATGTCTAGATTTTAGGAAAGTGGGGTTTTTAGAGAGGGGGTAATTATGGGCCCGGGATTTTGGGCCTTAAAGTTGGGGCAATTTGAAATAAAATGCCAAATTGTTCTCTAAAAAACGACCATCCTATTACTGATTGAATTTATTTTGCAGAAAGACTAGTTAGCATTCTAATTAATTAGACTAATTGATTAATACTAATGAATATTTTATGACTTTTTATATATTAACCTATTAATTAAAGAGTGATTAATCCCTAAAGATGCAAACTAAACCTATGATGGCATGAAATGAAAATATGACAATTTTTATGATTTTTCAATAATTTAAAGTACTAAACATGCATGAAATGCAACTAAACAAAGAAAAACTTCTAAATTCATAAAAAAAAAATTGGATTATTTTTAGGAGTAATTTCCATGCGGGAAAAAAATTTGGTGCTCATAGGGGGCTGACCCCGAAGATGTTCATGTATTTTTGTAACGACCCGACTTGTTGTTTTAAAAATTTATGCCCCGTTCGGCGCCATAAGGGCTCGAGCAGCTTCGTAATATGTATTATTACTCGCGTGTATGGTCGAATTTAGTTTTCGGAATTTAATTTTAAAGAAAAATTCTCATTTTGAAGTTTAAATGGAAAGAGTTGACTGGCGAGATCACTTTTGAGCAAACGACTTCGGAATGGAGATTTGATGATGTCAATAGCTTCATATGGTGATTTTGGACTTAGGCGTACGTTTGGATTTGGATTTGAAAGTCCGTAGGACAATTCGACGCATTTTGGCAAAAGTTGGAAAATATAAGATTTTGGAAAAGTCCCCCCGAAGGGTGAAATTTTGATAAGATGGTCGGATTTCGATTCCGAAAATTGGAACAACTCTGTTACATCAATTATGACTCGCGTCCAAAATTTTAAGACATTCCGAATTGATTTGATATGTTTCGGCGCAAAATATACAAGTTGGAAAATTTGAAAACTCATAATTCAATTCATGGCGCGATTCGAAATTTTAGTATTGTTCACCGTGATTTAAAGTCTGGACTAAGTTCGTATTGTATTATGGTACATGTTGGCATATTTGGTTAAAGACCCGAGGGGCTCGGGTAAGTTTCAGACCATTTTAAGGCCAATTTAACTTGCCATTTTTTTTTACAGCAAGGTTCGAAAATTTTGATGCTGAGGAGCCTACATTGGAAGCTTATATCTAGAAATATATAAGGAATCCGAAAATTTGAAAAACACTGAAAGTTGTAGCCCTTGCATTCACGTTTCCATAAAATTAAACCATTGATCATTTGGATATTTGTACAGAAAGTTATGATCGACTGAACGAAGGCTGGTAAAGCTGTTTTGTAATTTTCCCAGAAATTTCTGATGCGAGGAGCCTACCTTAGAAGCTTATATCTCGCAATATATAAGAAATATGAACCTTTGCAAAACATAGAAGTTGTAGTCCTTTTATTCTAGTTTCCGAAAATATAAACCATTCATCATTTGGATATTTATACAAAATGTTATGATCGATTGAATAAAGGCTAGTAGCAGTTTATTTTTGCCCGAAAATCAGGCAAATTGCATTTCATACATGCGACTTGCCTAGGCAGAATGCCTAAAAATAGGAGTCCGCCATTTTTACTCATTTTTAAGTTTTGAGTCTCGGATTTGGGCAATTTTGAGCGAGAATTCATGAATAATATTGAGGTAAGTCACTTGTGATCATTTCTACTCCATAATATTGAACTATCATCGAATAATCCGACTAGATTACATGTTTTTGAGGTGTAAATTGGGGATTTGGGCCTAGGGATTTGAAAAAATATATTGAAGATTTGGAGGTCGAGTTGTTATCGGAAATTGATAAAATTGATATAGTTGAACTCATATCAGAACGGGTGTTTCGGATTTCATCCAAATTATGCCGGGTTTTGAGAGGTGGGCCCCGCATTGACTTTTGTTGACCTTTTAATGTGAAATTTTAAATTGGCTTTTTATTATCCGGAATTATTTCCTATGAATTTTAATGAAGTTATGCAATTAATTGGGATAGATTTGAGCGGTCCGGAGGTCAATTCAAGCAAGAAGGTGATTTTGGACTATCGGCCTAACTTCAAAAAGGTAAGTGTCTTGTCTAATCTCGAGTGGGTGAATTACTCCTTAAGCATCGAGTCTTATGTGCCATTTGTGAAATGTGAAAATCCGTGTGCACGAGGTGGCGAGTACGTACCCGAGCTTTATATGTGCAAAATATATTGAATTAAAGTCTTAGGCATATTGTGTAGTAAATTGGATAATTGTTGATATATATTTAGTTATCTAATTGCCATACCTCGAATCACATTTATTGAACTTGTTTTTATACGCCAATTCGATGTAATTATTACTTGTATATTTTTGTGAATTAGATGGTTTGATATTTTTTGGAATTTGGTTTCATTATGAATTTTTCCCTATGCAAATAAAATTAAGCAAGCTTAAGAAGGAGTGTTAGTATAATTATCTAAATTTGGAGTAATGAAGGTTTTGCTTTTTTCTGAATAATTTCTATCTCTGTTGATTGTTTTTGTGGTGTTATACACATTGCGTGGAGCCTATCGCTATTTGATGTGAAATTAATTGATTTAGTTGTATCATCGGAATTTCCTTGTGGCCATTGGGAAAATTGTTATATGAATTGATTTTGTTATGTTGTCGTGATAACTTCCCGCATAAATTGTTATATCGTGACAGTTGTTATTTTGAGGATATAAGGGCGGCATTCCAATGTTTATATTATGTGGGTATAAGGGTGACATTTCACTGTTGTTGTGTTTGTTAGAATATTGTCTGGGCGGAGCGATAAGGGTGGCTATTAGGGAGTGATAACGGTGGCTATATGAGAGATAAGGGTGGCTATTGTCAGGGATGATATGTTATGTTGTGGAGTGGTTACATTGGTGATTTTATGTGATGTGGTGATTTTTCCTGTGTTTATTTTTATACCTTGTGCAATTTGTTTTATTGTTGGTAAATTGATAATAGCCTGATTTATGTTAAAATTGGGAGTCTGTGGCCATTGCCAAGCGGATTATGATATAAAATGTGGGAATGAGGTGTCGTGAGTAAATAATGATGATATTGGCATGTGAATTGTACATGCAGTTGCGATATGAAATAAGGGCATGAGGTGCCGGGGAAATATGATGATTTAATTATAGGCACGAAGTGCCGTGGAAATATGAAAGTGGACTGAGACCCATGTTCATGAAAAATATAAAAATGGACTGAGACCCGTAGTTGTATGATTATGAAATGAAGTGTCACATGGTGACTTTTTAATTTATAGAATTATATTCAAAATATTTATTTGGAAGGATCTTTATTCAAAAGATTTATTTTAAAGAACTATATTCGAAAGGTATTATTTTGAAGAAATTATATTTGAGAGAGATTTATTTAAAGGAAGTATATTTGAAAGATATTTATTTGAAGGAATTACATTTGAAAGATATTTATTCGGAAGAACTATATGTGAAAGATATTTATATGAAATATTTGATTTAATTGGGTGTACTTAGATTCATAAATTGTTGAGCGTTATTAATGGTGTTCTTGTTGCCCTTATTGTTATTTATTTTCTATTATTTTGTATATCTTATTACACATGCTATAAGACTAGTGAATGTCTTGACTGTACCTCGTCTCTACTCCACTGAGGATAGTCTTGGTACTTACTGTGTACCGACTGTGGTGTACTCATACTACACTTCTGCACATTTTTGTGTAGAGCCAGGTATTGGAGATACCAGACTCGGACATAATTAGAGTGGGATCGTACGGATTCAAGGCAGAGCTACTTGGTCGTCGCAGTCCCTTGGAGTCTTTTCATTTCATTGTACTGTTAATTTTTAATCAAATAATATTGTATATTATTTCCTCGTGATCATTATATGTGTTCAGTTAGAGTTCGTGACTCAGTACTACCAGTCTTGGGAGATTTCCATATTTGTTTCTGCTGTTCATTTTGATTACCTATTTAATTAAAAAAAATGGCTTGAAATGTAATTGTAATCGGCTTACCTAGTCTTAGAGACTAAGTGCCATCATGACGCTCGAGGTGGGATTTTGGGTCGTGACAAGTTGGTATCAGAGCTCTACGTTCATAGGTTCTACGAGTTACGAACGAGTCTATTAGAGTCTTGTAGATCGGTATGGAGACGTTTGTACTTATCTTCGAGAGGCTACAGAACTGTTAGCAAATTTCCACTTCTTTCATTCCTGTCGTGCGGAATTTGTTGAATTTGGGATTTGAGCCTTTGTGTCTCTATTCTCTCACAGATGGTGAGGACACGTGCTACCGGGTTAGCTGAGCAGGCATCCGCATATACTCTTAGGGCTGCAAGATGTCGGGCCCGAGGTAGGGGTCGAGGCAGAGGTCGAGTAAGGGAACGTGATGCGACTAGAGCACTTGTCAGAACAACAGTTGAGGAGCCACCAATAGCTCCAGTTGGGGGACAGGTACCAGAAACGACTCTTGTTACCCCCGGCCAGAGGTACAACCTATCATTCCAGTTCGGCCAGAGGTCCGGCCAGAGGCATCAGAAGAAGAACAAAAAAAAAGTCTTGAAAGGTTTAAGAGGTATAGTCCATCTACTTTCAGTAGCACAACTACAAAGGATGCTCAGGGATTTCTAGAAAAAATGTCACTGTATTCTCTTCACCATGGGTATTGTGGAAGTAAGCAGAGTTTCCTTTACTACATTTCAGCTGCCAGGAGCAGCATATCGGTGGTGGCAAGTCTATGAAGAAGGTAGACCAGCCGATGCAACACCACCAACTTGGGCTCAATTTTCGGAAATGTTTCTTGAAAGAGTTAGTTCCCAGACTCTCCGAGATGCGTGGCGCACAGAGTTTGAACGGTTGCGTCAGGGCACTATGATCATGTCAGAATATTCTATCAGGTTCAGTGAGTTAGCCCGTCATGCACCTATCTTGGTTCCTACAGTTAGAGAGCGAGTCTGCATATTCATTGAGGGGCTCGATTATGATCTTAAAATATGCATGACTCGAGAGTTGCAAACTGATACTCCATTTCAGCAAAATGTGGAGATTGCGAGGAGGATTGAGGGTTTTCTAGGTGAGGAAAGGGAGTCTAAGGAAGCCAAAAGGTCTCGAAGCTCTGGAGGGTTCGGTGGATTTTACTCTTCAGCTATGGCCCATTATGGCGGAGGCTCGAGCAGTCGGCCAGCTCAATCAACACATTAGATTACTAGGGGTACTCCAGTAAGTTCTTATGGTGCACAACTGACACGAGATTCCTACAGCGGCTATTCCAATTATTCGGCACAAATTCAGTATGAGCAGCTGCGACCACGGAGGGGTTGCTATGAGTGTGGTGATACTAGGCACATCATGAGAGACTGTCTGAGACTTGGGAGAGGCAGATTTCAACAGGTGTAACGACCCGACCGATCGTTTTGATAATTTAAGCTCCGTTCGGTGGCGTAAGGTCTTGAACAACTTCACATTGTGTACATCGACCTGCGTGCATGGTTGGATTCAATTACTTGATGATTCAAAGTCGAATTGGAAGAAGAACTATTATTTTGGAAGCTTAAACAATGAAGTTTTTACTGGAATTTGACTATTATGTAAACGGCTCCGGGACAAGTTATGGATGATGTCATCAGCTTTGTATGGTGATTTTGAGCTGAGGAGTGCGTCTGAAATGTGTTTTCGAGGTCTGTGGTAGATTTAGCCTTGAATTGGCGAAAGTTAGATTTTCGGTGATTTCGGCCGATATGTGAAATCTTTATATCGAGCCAGGAATAGTCAGAAAGTGGTTGTAGGTTTGTAGTGTCATTTGTGACTTTTGTGTCAAATTTGAGTTCATTCGGGCTAGTTTTGACGTATTTCGGCATCGGTTGTGGATTTTGGATATTTCATAAGTTCTTAGGCTTGAATCCATGCATAATTGGAGATTTTGATGTTATGTGATGTGCTTTGAAGTCTCAACTAAGTTTGGATAAGGAATTAGGACTGGTTGGTAAGTTTGGTTGAGGTCCCGGGGGCCTCGGGGATGTTTCGGATGCTAAATGAGATGATTTTGGGCTTAGAAACTAGCTAAAGCATTGCTAGTTCTGGTGTTTCGCACCAGCGGATGGGGAGCTGCATGTGCGGTGGACGGCACGCAAGTGCGGTTTTAGTCAAGGGAAGCCAGGCTCGTAGGTGCGGACAGGGTTCCGCAGGTGCAAATCCGCATATGCGGCCCAGTGATCGCAGGTGCGGCCCCAGTTCATTTAGTGAGTTTTTGCACCTGCGATGTATTTTCCGCAGGTGCGGGACCAGAGGTGCGGTGTAATTAGCCGCAGGTGCAGTCATCGCTGGGCAGAGAGTTTATATTCGAGTGTTTGTTCATTTTCACTCCATTTTTCATTTTGATTCGGGAGAAGGCGATTCTTTGACGGATTTTCAGAGGAATCTTGTGGGTAACGATTTCTTACTCGAATTTTGTTTTATTGCATTAATCTATTGTGGTTTTCCTTATTTAATCAAGGAGTTTGAGAGTAAAAGTTTGGAAATGGGAGAAAAAGTTCCCCAATTGAAAATCCGAGATTATGTGATTTTGACGTCGGATTTTGATGATTCTTGTTCGAGTGAGTTCGTGAGTGAATGGGTGTTCTAAATTTTTAACTTTCACTCGATTCCGAGATGTGGGCCTGGGGGACTTTTTTAGGCAATTTCCTAATTTCGCGTCTTACCTTCGAATTTATTAGTTAAACTAGCTGCTTGTAGTATTATTTACATGATGCTATTGATTTGATTAGATTTGGGCCATTTGGAGTCGGATACGCGTGGAAAGAACGTGAATTCAAGTTTGATTTGAGCAGTTGAGGTAAGTATCTTGCCTAACCTTGTGTGTGGGAATCATCCCTTAAGATTTAGTCTTCTATGTTGATTTTAGTCCGTGTATGCAAGGTGACGAGTGTGTGCTCGGACTTATTTGTAGAAGGTTGACCTTTTAGGGTTCTTAGGTCCTTATATTCACCTTGTATGAAGTTGATCTTGATATGCTTGAGTTCTTATCTGCTAGTTTCACATCTACATGCTTTGATTAGAACTAATTACTTTAGGATCCACCCTTACCGCCTACCTAACTCTGATTTGTCTTAACCAAAGGTTTTACCTCTCTATCATCATGCTATATTTTCATAAGCTACCTACAATTAATTAAATGGTTGAATATCCCTCATAATTTTCTCAACCTCATAAGGGGTATAGATAACTTATATCTTAGTCGACTTGTCCTTACTTGGAATTATTTGACTTGTGTTGTCTTCTTATTGTTGACTTGAATATGTGGATTTGTTTCTTGTCTTGATTTTCCGTGGTAAAGTTGTGTCACGGCCCAAATTCCCAACCTTAGGGATCGTGATGGCGCCTAACACCACACTTGCTAAACTAAGTCTATTGTCTTTTAATGAATGATTCCCAATATAATAAAGAGAATAAAAAATTGATTAAATAAACCGAGCCACAAAACTAATCATATAAATGAATCTAGAACTACCCTAGAGTTTGGTGTCACAATTCACCAACTACTAAAGAATACTACAAAAATTGGACTGAAAGAAATAGTACAACTGTCCTGAATATAATAAAACACTTTTATAAAAATGGGAGAAAACTCTCGGGATCTGCGGACGCCGATAGATATAACTCGTGTCTTTGCGTAACTAAACAACCGCTCTAAATGTCTCTACAGCTGGCCGGTACCTGGATCTGCACAAAAGAGTGCAGAGTGTAGTATCAGTACAACCAACCCCATGTACTGAGTAAGTGACGAGCCTAAACTCGACGAAGTAGTGACGAGGCTACGGCGTGGCTTTATCAATATAACATGTGACAATAATATATAAAGCAAGAAGGAAATCTAAACAAATAATTAAAATCTCCAACGACAATAAAATAATTCAACCGCGAAAGATGAAGCACGCGTTCTCGCCATCTGCGAGATAATAGAAGAATCTAATCAGTATTTGGGATACAAGAATCGCACGATAGAGTAGGAGTAAAAATAGAGTTGTTTCCTAACTCAATAGCCTCCGAAAGATAAGTACAGACGTCTCCGTACCGATCCTTCAGACTCTACTAAGCTTGTTCGTGAATCGTGAGACCTAAGCAACCTAGTCTCTGATACCAACTTGTCACAACCAAAATTCCCAACCTTAGGGATCGGGATGGTGCCTAACACCACACTTGCTAGGCAAGCAAATGTTAGAATTCGATTAACTACTTTGCATTATTTATCCATTTAAACATAATAAAATAATCTAAAGTAAACTGAGTCTATCGGCTTTTAATGAATGATTCCAAATATAATAAAGAGAATAAACAATTAATTAATTAAATCAAGCCACGAAACTAATCATATAAATGAATCTAGAACTACCCCAGAGTGTGGTGTCACAATTCACAAACTACTAAAGAATACTACAAATACTAGGCTGAAAGAAATAGTACAACTGTCCTGAATATAATAAAACAGTTTTATAAAAATAGGAGAAAACTCTAGGGATCTGCGGACGCCGGCATATATACCTCGTGTCTCCGCGTAACTAAACAACCGCTCTAAATGTCTCTACAGCTGGCCGGTACCTGGATCTGCACAAAAAGAGTGCAGAGTATAGTATCAATACAACCGACCCCATGTACTGAGTAAGTGCCGAGCCTAACCTCGACGAAGTAGTGACGAGGCTACGGCGAGGCTACGGCGAGGCTTTAATAATATAACCTGTGACAATAATATATGAAGCAAGAAGGAAATCTAAACAAACAATTAAATACTGCAACGACAATAAAATAACTCAGCCACCTTTTCCAGGTCTAAGATATAACCAATTCTCAAAAAAACTTCCAAGTTTCAAAACTTTAACTTTAAATAAAAGTAGTGCCAAAAATATGAAGAATAGTAAAATAAACATTTAAGCTTTTCAAATCTTTATTTTCTTTGAAATTCAGTAAAAATATAAATGTCCTCCCTTATTGCTCCTTGTTGTGGCATGCAACCCGCTCCCACCTGTCCACACTTATTGCTCCTCCCTAAATATATCACCCTTATACTCCTGTTGCAGCGTGCAACCCGATCCCACCTGTCCACCATTACCACTCCTTGTTAAGGCGTGCAACCCGCTCCCACCAGACATCTCATATCAATTTATTCATAAATTTCACAATTTAGGCCAAGACTTTCACAATATATTTGTCTCAACAATTATAAATAGGAAACTGTATTTTTCTCATAAACATCATCAATAACTTCTCAACCATCAAACCAACAAGAATTGTAACTATATATATATATCTCGTATAAACAATGCCAAACCCCTCAACCGTTTTATACCACAAGGGAACTAGCTAAACAACTATAACTCTTTCCAATATAACAACAACAATATTTGACAACAAAATAACAAGGCCAAGTAATCATAGAAACAAAATGAACATAAAACAATTAAGACAAGAATCAATTAAATTGGGAACGGGAAAGGGATCATGTTTAACAGACCATTTGGTGGTGCATAGATACTCGTCACCTCGCTTATACACCCCACACATGCAAATTCACATAGCAAATAAGTGGGGATTCCTATTCCCTTAAGTCAAAGATAGAAAAACACTTACCATAATTTCGTAGGCCACTCACTGCTCAATTATAGCTTTTCCTTTAGAATCTTTCTCTAACTTGCTCGAATATAATATTAATTAACTCAATATACTAAAGGAACTAACTTTATTGAAAAACGCGAACGTGGATCATTACTGGCGAACGCTATGAAAAAATTCCAATGACATCCCAATACACTACGCATCCGCGAAACTTGCCACGCGAACACGATGAAGGACTAGGAGACCGGAAAACAACACAACACAACAATGCCAAAACGAAGAAAAATGATCTGAAATAAATATGAAACATGCTTGAGCCCCTGGGGACCCCGTCTAAACATACCAACAAGTCCCAAAACATAGAAGGAATTTCTCGAGGTCTTAAAACACACATAACGACATCAAAATGACGAATCACGGCTCAAATCGAAATTTGTGAACTTTGAACTTTCAATTTCAAAAACTCGTGCCGAAACATATCAAATCATCACGGAATGAACCCAAATTTTCCACAAAAGTCCCAAATGACATGAAGAAGCTATTTAATTTCCCGGAACTACAATCCAAATCCCATATCCTCAAAGTCAATTTTAAGATTATGAACTTTTCAAACCTTCAAATTTCCAATTTTTGCCAAGTTGTGCAGAAACAGAGTACTATATGCACTGCCTAGACATCCTCTTTCGCAAACGCTTCAACCATCGCATTCGCGATGAACAAAATTATCTCCCACCACAAGACACTTCACGTTCGCGGTAAACACCTCGTGAACGCGACTCCCAACCGGCTCAGACCTTCGCGAACGTGGCTCCAACTACACGAACGTGATATAGAAGGCCTCCGGCTCCGGGTCACAGCTCAACCTTACTCGTCCGCGATCCATCATACGTGAACGTTAAGAAGACTTCCCCCAACACTACGCAAATACGGACCATCACTTGCGAACACTATGAAAAAATGCTAATGCCATCAAAATACAATACTCTTTCGTGAAACTTGCCATGTGAAGGCGATGAAGGACTGGGAAACTGGAAAACAACACAACACAACAATGCTAAACATACCAACAAGTCCCATAAACATACCAACAAGTCCCATAACATAACAGGACCTACTCGAGGCCTCAAAACACACATAACAACATCAGAGCGAGGAATCACAGCTCCAATCCAAATGTATGAACTTTGAACTTTCAATTTCAAAAACTCGCGCCGAAACATATCAAATCATCACGGAATGAACCAAAATTTTGCACACAAGTCCAAAATGACATGAAAAAGGTATTCAATTTCCCGGAAGCAAAATTCGAATCCGATATCCTCAAAGTCAATTTCCGTTCAAACTTAATAACTTTTCAAGCCTTCAAATTTCCAATTCTTGCCAAGTTGTGCCGAAACCTTCGAAACAGAGTACTGTATGCATTGCTCAGACATCCTCTTTCGCGAACGCTTCAACAACATCGCATTCGCGATGAACAAAATTATTTTCCACCATAATACACTTCATGTTCGCGGTAAACACCTCGCAAATGCGACTCCCAACTGGCTCAAACCTTCGCGAACGTGGCTCTAACACACGAACGCGATGTAGATAGCCTCCGGCTCCGGGTCACAGCTCAACCCTACACGTCCACCATCCACCATACACGAACGCGAACAAGACTTTCCCCAACACTACGCGAAAGCGCACCATTACTCACGAACGATATGAAAAATGATAATGCCATCCAAATACACTACGCTTTCGCGAAACT
>ML355226.1:0-27889 GCA_005239505.1 Nicotiana paniculata
TATTTAAAATAATAACATAATTATTAAACGTTAGAACTGGGTCCCAGATTAGCGACCAAAATTAATCTCTATCTGCTTCCCCTTTCTTAAGCGACCAACTTTGGTCGCTAATTTTAAATTATATTTATTTATATTTTATAATTTTTTTTAAATAATAATATAATTATGAAAATTTTATATCTGGGTCTCAGATTAGCGACCAAAGTTGGTCTCTATTTGCTTCCCCTTTCATAAGCGACCAACTTTGGTCGTTAATTTTAAATTTTATTTATTTAAATTTTATTATTTTGAAATAATAATATAATTATTAAAAATTGTCCTACTTTACCGACCAAAGTTGGTCGTTAATTTTAATATTTCTTTGACCAAGCAAGTCTGACCAGTCCGGTCAACATTTTGACCACATTATCAATCAAGAAGCGACCAACTTTGGTCGCTAATTTATTTACAATTATTTTTTAATAATTTTATCCAATTTAGCGACCAACTTTGGTCGCTTTTTTTGATATACCAATTTTGGTTACTTTTTGCCGGATTTTTAATAGTGTCACATCAAAATAAACTCTAAATACGAACACCTTAAGAGGGTTATACTCAATCATCTAGAGATTTTCAATAAGTACAAGCAGTGGAGGCAATGTCGTAGTTGTTAGTAAAATTTGTTTAGTTTAGTATGCAGTCAAACCACAAAAGAAATTCAAGTAAAATATTAATGAGTGATTTATATTCTCATTCTTAATATACTAAAGCCACACAGTCTTGGTACTTCATTTTGTTTCCCAAGCGCAATCCTTCCTCAATGAGATAGCCAGTTTGAAAAATTATGTTAATCTGGTTAGGACCAAAAAATTAGGTGTTACGCGGGAATCAGTAAAGCAAATCGAACTACGTTAAATGTTTGTGTCTCTTTTGATATTTTTCTTTTGTTGTTGAATTTATCGTCGTTCAAGGTTTGTTTTACTGGCTCCCGCATAACACCTAATTCTTCGGTCCTAACAAATCTCTCCTCCTTTATTTTGTCCATTGAATCGTTGACAAGAAACTGAAAAGGAAGAGAATAAAATGAATTACCAAATTTTGAAATCGAAAAGAATGAACCAAGAAATTCCAAGTAATTCGCTCGAAAGAAAAGTACAGGAATGTTTTATTACGACCTTGACTGCTACTCTCAATAACCACCGGTGCAAATAAACCCCCCAAAAAAGATTGATTAGCAAAACCCCGTTGTATCAAGCATGCAGATCATCAAGTGTTGCATTCTCTTAGGCGTTGGGTTTTTATTTTAGTAAATAGGATATTTAGTTTAATCAATAGAAGGGTACTTAGGTACGTAGATTTATGATATTTAAAAAGGTAATTGGGTATTTTGACTTCTCAGTTAAGGGCTTCATACTTTTATAATAATTAGTTTTAGCGTAAGCGCGTTGCGCGTGTCCCTCGTATAATGAAAATAGACTTTTGAAAAAAACATAAATAATATTCAAAAAATATATTTGCATTATAACATAAAAGTTAACACAAAATTAAGTTCCAAAATAATATATATTAATCATATTCGAGAGTTTGATCTACTGTAGTTGTTCTTCCTTCAGTTTGTTCTTTTACTTGCTTCATTCTACAAAAAAAAGTCATAGAAGTAGCAAAAATCATTCTGCTTTATTTGAGCACTTGCATGTTTATTTCATGTTATTTACTACACAATTTGTGTTAGATAGTTTACCAAAAGTAAAAATTTCTTCACCCATATTTTACTTATTTTAACGTGTCCTCTAAAATGTAACTTTATTCTATTTATACCTAAGTAATCACATAGGCATCCGAACTCGATTATTATTATATGTTCTTATAGATTTTATTAGCTCAACCATTATCTTATTTAACCGATAATTGTTTTCTAATATGTATTGCATGCCTTTTTTTTTACGTCCCTAGCTAAAACAATTAACTAATAATTGTTATTTTGTAATTGAACTATGTTTATTTTACGTCCTATTATAGTTAACAATTTAACTAAGAAAATGACTTATATAAGTAAAAAAAATCTTGATTTTGTATCCCTAAATATTAGGAGTTCCTACATAATTCAAATTAGGAAAGAAAAGCGAACGACATTTCGTTAAGGTGCTTCGTGCTTTTAATATAGCACTAGTCTAAGGATACGCGCGTCGCGCGTGTATTTTTTTTTATCTCAATGAGTACATTTAAAAAAAAATATTATATTATATTTTTGATTGAATCATGACATATATGTCGAAGAAAAAATTTTAAGTTCCCAAATTGATGATTCTTGATTCTATTTTACTAACTCAATAAAAGAAGAAACTTTGTGTGACAGGAGTTCTCAGTCATCTCAGCCAATATTATTTAACATAAATTTATTTATAATTTTATTATTTTAATTTTACAAGTTATGCTCTTTTTAGTTTTAACAAGATCATATAACTTAGGAAGATTTAGAATTATTATATTTTTCTTTCAAAAAGCTATATATTCTTATGTTAATTTAAAAGGGCATAAACATGACGTCATCTAACTGACATAAGACGTTAATACCCAGTAGAAGGAGTAAAATATGAAATTCATGTAAAAATCAGATTTAGACTTTATTTTTCAATCAATTCTCACGGATTTAGTGTGTTAGTTTCTTGTGTTTGTATAATCAGTTTTTATATTTTAATTGGGACGTTTAAAGTTAGTGTAATTTAATTCAAAAAGAATATTATAATTATTTTTAAAATATTTTCTTGAAAAAACTGTTACCAAAATAATTTTCTTGTATATTTTTCTAATTTTTTGTAATCAACATTTTTGTTTTGTCATGTTTATAAGTGTGTTCATAATTAAACGGCCAAATTAAAAAACTCAAAAACGACATTCCTAATTTCTTCGTAGCAATGTATGTGCACGTAGTATAGAACATACTACTTCATTTAAATTTGGTTTCAGCCTCATTCAATTCTCTAGAAAACATTTAAGAAAAGTTGGGTAAGACTACAAATATTTAATTAGAATTAAAAGCTAACCCGATAATAACATGGACTATCGTGTGAGCAATCATGGTTATATATTTTTTGATCTATGTAAGGTAACTTTTTAATTGATTTTAGTGTCCTAAATATTCGGATTATATACATAGTTTAAATAGGAAAATATTTAATAAGTCAAATTTTAGTTGGTTATAAAATCCTAAATATTAAAAAGTAACTTAAATTACAATTCTATCCAATGTGAAATCTATTATTAGAGGGTGAAAAAGGTGAACAACATTTCGTTAAGGGCCTTTTTAATATAGTACTAGCTTTAGTATACGCGCTTTGCGCGTGTTCCCCCTCTTAATGAGTAATTTTTTATTTAAAATTTACAAAAATATTATTCAAAAATAATGATTAAATTATAAAATAAAAATTATAAGCTCCTAAAATTAATGAATATTGATCATATATAATTAACTTAATGAATTAAGAAACTTTGTCTCAAATTACTTACACATTTATTCTAGTGTCATGATTTTACTAGTTCATTTAAGAGTTTTTCTAAAGATATTTTTGAAAATTTATTCTCAAATTCATTTAAGGAGACACAAATGAAGTTAATTCAAATAAGACAAAATATTAGCTGAACATGAATTAATAATTTTGGGGGCAATTGTACATCAGTTAATTATTTTTTAAAATTAGAATGAGAATTTTTAAAAGGCATATTTAATTATTTTGCTTTAAAATAATTTTACCTGCTTCGTGTACTTTTCTTGAATATCATTTCATTTTTTCCTTGGGTGATGATCTAGTAAGCTATACTTTTCACGTTACGCATATTTATAGTATGCACACTATCTCAATGTATAAATTTTACTTAAAAATTCGTATAAATATTATATTAAAATATTGTTTTTGTTAAAAATTAATAATAATTTTAATATCTCAAAAAGAATGTTCAAAATCATGTTTAGGTACATTTTCAAAATATATTATTACATCAACTATTGTAACAGATTATTTATATTTAATTCATTTTTTGAAAATAATAAAACTAAATTTGACTACTAATATTTGTAAGGCTTGAAGTTGTCATTGTATAGCCTTAAATTGCTTTAATGTTTTGTTAGAAAAACTTTTCATTTTGGACTTTAATTGACTGTGGAATTCTTAATTGTATTACGTTTCAAAATCAAAATGAAAATGTATGTATTCTTAATTGTATTAACGTAAATGTTTTCAATTCAAAATGAAAACGTATGTCTTTTTCATTGTAACAGACATTTTATTTTGGAAAAGTCATTATGGCTTGGACGTTTCAATCAGATGGTTCATTTGTTTTGGACTATATATATTTGTGTTTTCATCTTCTAATGTAGGTGGAGAAAAAAATTAAAAATTTTCTTCCTTTTCTTTGTGCACGGTTTTTCTTTTATAAATTTTTGTTGTTTCTGTTCCTAGTTATACTAGAAGAGTTTGTTGAATCCTGAGGGATACGCCTAAAATTATTTATCTCGATGTGGGCGAAATATCCTTAAAGACAGTGTCTTTGACACGCCTCAAACTAAATCTTTTATTCTCCATAATCATCTAATATTTTCCAACAGTTTTAAAGTTATATAATAAAGGTAAATGTTGCTTCAAATATATCATTGATTCCATATATCTAACTCAATAAAAGAAGAATACCTTAAAAAAGTTCTCAATCATCAATCAATATATTCAACTAAAAATTTATTCCAGTTTTTCAATTTCAACACTTCAAATTCACAAGCATTGATTCCATATATCTAACTCAATAAAAGGAGAATACCCTAAAAAAGTTCTCAATCATCAATCACTATATTCAACTAAAAATTTATTCCAATTTTTTAATTTCAACACTTCAAATTCACAAGTTATTATGCTTCCTTTTTAGTTTCAGCAATCACACATAACCCTTGAAAATGTAAGAGTTTTTCTAAAACTTTTTTGATAAGCTATTCACAATTTCATTTTAGAAGACACACACAAGATTAGCGAATTGAGAGAAAATAATAATTTTTCTCTCACAAGTAAAGTGAAAATTGTTATAGCTTTTTAATCAATAAAAAATACTACTATATGAATTATTTCCAACATATTACGAAAAAAATTACAATTACTTATTTTATATAATCAAATTGCATAAGACAATGTGTTCTGAAAACAAAAGGAAAATAAGGACTAAACCTAAAGTATTTTAACCAAAAAAGAAGGTAAAAAGAGGATTTCAAAAATTGGAAGAAGATAAAGGAAACAAGGACTCCTAAACCAAAGTTTTATTAATAGTTTCTACCTAGTTTAATAAGGAAGTATATTGTATTTATACTTAGCTATTTTATGTTATGAGATAATATGCATCTTACCTAATATATTTTCATAGATGATGGGAATTTTTGTTATTGATATTGATATTCCTCGGAAAACATGTTACAACAAATATAGCCCAACATTGAGCTATAAAATAAAAGTGTGATTTTATAAAGTTGGTATAAAAGATTTTGAGATAAAGAAATACAAATTAAACTACCATATATTTATAAAGTATACCCAAACTATTATCATAAAGGAAAGACAGAACAAAAATACTCAGTGTATGTTAAATAGAATAGGTTTCTTCTTTGTTTCTTTCACTTACATTGAGTAGATTTTTTCCTTTTCCATTTCAAATAATTTACTTAGACGAATTTACCAAGAGGACTTCCCGTGGCATTGGGTTTCTGCTATGTAAAACAAAAAAAACAAAAAAAAAAGTTAGATTCATAAACCAAAAGAAATTTGAGTAGGACATGTTATCGCCTCTGTGTTAAAACTAGAAAATCAGAAGAACTGTTAGAAGAAACAGAAAATGTATAAACGATAAGAAATATTCTGAGTCCACAATTTCCTTGTGTGTTCTTAAGGAATTTTAACCCCCTCACAAGTTGCCAAGGTAATGGATTAAATCCTCTCAGGATGAAACGGAATAACCTTCCTGCAACAGTGGCAATACAAACTGCAGGATACCAACAAACTCAAAGAACGGAGCAAACTCACACTTACGAATTTGAGAGAGAGACTGCGAAGTAGAATGCAGTTTTTTTTTTCAGTAGTGGAAAAAGAAGTCATGCCTCAGAATTTATAGGCAATTATTGGAAGATGTGTGATGTCTGTTCAAGAAAAAGTGTCTGTTCAGGAAGGAAAATAACGTTCAGCAAAAGCAGCGTTTTTTTTTTGGATTTCAGTTAATTCCGTTAATGAACTGACTGCCATTTAATTAATTATTAAATAATTAATTAAATAAACTTTGTCCAAAAAATAATCTTATCGATCGATTTGATAAATCCAAATCCGAAGCCGAGCGAGCGACGACGGCGCGAGAATTCATCCTCTTCAACTCCTTTTAAGAGCTCTAAGAAGTGATCCTATATTTATACACACAAGTGTAGTTGTCTTTCACCAATGTGGTATAAAGTTCATGATAAAAGCTCGCTTGATTCAAATTTTCATTTTCCTCCATTTTATTTCCCACCATTTCCCAATTCAGACTCTTAGACTTTTAAGCCCAATACTTAAAGTCTTTAAGCCCAATGCTTAAAGTCCAACAGAACACCATTTGTAGGAGACCACCGATTGTGAAGAAGACTCCTATATGATTTGTATATGCTTACGATATTAACGAGATTTTAAAAAAAAAAAAATACTGTATTTTATTAGTTTTTATATATAATTACAATTTTATCCAACTTAAAACATATTTACGAAGGATAAAAAAGGTGAACAACATTTCGATATGGTCTTCGTTCTTTTAATATAGTACTAGTCTTAGGGTACGCGCTTTGCGCGTGTTTTTCATGTCAATGAGTAAATAGTTTTAAAAAAATAAAATAAGTATTGAATAGCGTATTTAAATTATAAAATAAAATAAATATTAAGTATTTGCAAACTCCGAGATAATTTTACTCATTAAGAATATATTTTAAATTATATTATGCATGATTTTGAAGGTTGAAATAATTATTAACTATAGTCGTCAAATATTATATAAATAAATCAATAAATAACACTTTAGTTGGTTTTAAAGCTCTAAATATTAAGCATATTAACATTAAAAATATTATAATTAAAAAAAAGTAGACTACACTTTATGGCATGCGTATATTTTTCAAGAAAATAAGTATATAAGATAATGTATATACAATATTTTAATTTGAGAAAAAAGTGTAAATTGGATGGGACTTTGGAATGCTTTATAAAAATATGATATGTACATTCTTAATGTATACGTACTTACAGAAAAAAAAGGATGGAGGAAAAGGGCCGAGAAAAACCTCTTTTTTTAAAAATTATGTGATTTATGTAAGATAATTTTAATTGATTTCAAAGTGCAAAGTATTAGGACAATAATAAAATGACTATTTTATCCAATATAAACTCTATTTTAAAAGTGTAAAAAAGACAAACAATATTACACGAAGGTATTGGATTTTAACTAATTAGTTAATTCACATATTAAGAAAAGTATTGTTTGCTAATTCAAATTCGTAATATTAGTTCATCCCAAATTTTAAATTGGTTTACTACATCTACACTAATGTTTAATTGTAACTATAGTTTTATCTAAGATAGAAAAATCGGTTTGAGGTTCACTTGAAATTTTTTTAGGTTAGTTTAAAGTCCTAAAATTAGAAAGGTAATGAAATTATATTCTTTTTAATGTAATATATTTTAAACCATAAAAAGTCAAACAACATTTGTTATATTAAATTCTAAAATTTAATTATTTCTTTAACCATTTTATTAGAGTGTAAAAAATTCGAATCTAAATATATTAGAGTAAATGCAAAATTGATAAGAATAATACAACGAAGAGTAGAAACCTTGAGTCACAATGTCATCATTTATATACGTTTGGGAAACTTTAATTAGGGTGTAATAATAATCCTCAATATTAGGATCTATTACCTAGTTTAATAAGGAAAGATTTAGTAATAAAACATTTAATTGATTTTAAAGTTTTAAATATTAAAAAAATAATCTAAATTACAATTATATCCAATATAATATATAGTTTTAAGTGGTAAAAAAGGCGAACGATATTTCGCTAACGGTCTTCGTGCTTTTAATATAATATATATAGATAGATAAATAGATATAAATTGATGAATATAGATATAGATACAGATTAGTTAAGGGACTTATAAATTAACGGAAGCAGATCATATGCAGTAACCCGATTCGAATGAGTGATCGTTGGGAATCCGTGGCGGATGAACTCCCAGTTTTCACAACTTAACTATCCCTCTCTCCGGAGAATCAACCCTAGCCGTCATTTTGTTTCCCATCAGAAATGTTAGGAAAAACTTCTTTTTTATATATATATTCATAATGGTGTATTTATAGTTATAAGTAGGGTTTATCAGAAGGACTCGTTAATGATTTTATGAGTGGATCCGTCTCAAAAATAATGCATATTTAGACCTTTTACTCCTTGTTATTATTGGAGTATCATTTTAAATAGGGTTTAAAAATAGAGTCTCATGTTGTTGATTAAACTAGTCCAAATCTTTGCCAACTAGGATATATATATATATTTATATAGGTCCCAGGCTCATTGTTATGGCATATGGAATGGACTCGTCCCCTAATGCATTGGTCTTAATTCCTTGTTCTTATATTGTCTGCTCATCTCTATCCAATTAAGTTTCCCATGAATTTACTATCCCAAAATAATTATTACTTTAGGATTTTAAGATCAAAATTAATTAATTGTATTCTAATTTCAACTATATCTTTAATAGTACAGAAGTAGTAGTTCTTTTTAACATTCCTCAATTATCAGAAAGCATTTAGTAGGAGTAATTTAATAAACTATCTTGTACCATTTATTATTTTTCTTAATGAACGTGAAAATAGCTAAAACGATCGTTAAAATAGCACAGAGAGAGTTAATTTTGAGAGTACCAAAAGTCATTATTGGTTTCTAAGAGTATTAATCCTCAAGGTTCTTCCGTGAGGTTTATAACATAATGGTTAACGTAGTTTCAACATTAGCTCTTGCCTCTTGGTGTTCCTATTTTATTCTAACGTAAATGAACAAAAAAAAAATTCCACAAGAAAAATATACATTAAATAACATTATTTTCTGCTAAAAAAGAAAATAAAGAGTAGGAAACATTAATGGCTCTTTAAACAAATAGTGACTTTTCCAAAACACATCACATGCAATACTAATATGATTTCGTCCTATGTACTTTGGAATGTTTTTGCCCGGACGCCATAAGAGGAAAAGACTTAATTACAAGCTAGCTCTATTTATTAATTATTAGGATAAATTAAGACATTTAAACAAATGTATGTATAATATTTGTAAAAAAGGTCACCAAATAAAATATGCGAAACACAAAGGCGACAAAAAGTTGAAGAAAATACACCAACTACTACAATTTCAATGGATTATTTGATTGATAAAAATCTGAAATGCCTTTGAAATTAAAGTATCTAAAAGGTTTATTATATTGTCCAACTCCACTTCATCATTCCTCGTCATCGTAGAGGTAGATCCACTGTTTAAACTTGCTGAATTTAACTTTTCAAATTCTTAGTTTAACGCATTTTAATTTTTAAAATTATAAGTTCATAATATGTACTTATTGAGCCGAGAATAGGGGTGGGCATCCGTCAGTTCGATTTGTTATATATAGTATCAGTTTAACATATCGATTATCGGTTTATACATATACTAAATTGATAACCGAACCGATAAAATATTAATTATCGATTATCGATTATCAATCGTTATCTGTTCGGTTATCGATTTACCCGATAAAATAACTCAATTTAGCGGTAAGAGGCACAGTGTGTAGGCACATGGACTGGATTTCAATCACTGAAATTTGCATAGTGAGATTCCAAGCACAGCTATAGTTTGGTCCGCTAAACCAAATTCCCTTGTTAATTGCACAAATACAACTTCTACCGTTTATGGAATAAAGACAGTGAACTGTGAAGATTTGAAGAATGAAGAGTGCGGATTGCGACTGCGAAAAGTTTGGAGAAAACATGAATAAACTGAAGGTCTGAAGCCTTAAATGTACTTAAATACTTAACGCTTATAAAGTCGTAATTTTGTTAATGCTTATTGGGTTATCGGTTAACCTATTAATAAAATTGGGTAAATCGAGACCCGTGCCTATAACTCGATAGTGAAAATTAAACCGTTACCAAACCGTTAATTCAATAACCAGATACCGATAACTCAGTAAACTTTTTTCGATTCGGGCTATCCGTTTACCTGATATATGCCCAACACTAGCCGAGGGTCTACAATCAACCCTTCTCAAATTTCATTTATGAGACTATACTGGATATGTTGTTGTTGTTGTTGTTGTTGTTGTTGTTGTAATATGTACTAATTGAATCATTTGTGATCTTCTACGTCAGACCTCTCTAACAACATCCCTATATAACAACACTTCACTATAAAAGTCAAGCTTTTCCGGAACCAATTTTTATGTTATATTATAATATATGTTCTCTATAGCAACACTTCGTTCTAAAATCAAAAAATATTCGGAACAAATAATGATGTTATAGAGAGGTTTGATTGTACTTATATTTTGTATCGAAATATTAGACTCAGCTGAATTCATAACGAAATTGCATCCACCTTTAGCTACCATGCACTTGTTTATCATTTTTGGGATGGAAAAAAGGAATATTACATTACGAAAAATTATTTTTCTAATACTTTTTTGACAATATAAAATAAAAAGTAGCAAAAATAACTTAGGATTAAATAAAAAAACTATTTAAAGCGGTCAATAAGACTTTTTGTCCCAAATATATTATTTTGAGGGACAAACTACTAGCATAGTGCTTTCTTTTTAATGATTGGAGTTGAAAGTGTAAAGCTAATTCATGCACCCACATCCAAATGGAAGAGCTAAAATTTATATTCACTATTGCTAGTCAAAAAGCTAAAAGTTCAAAAGACTGTGTTGTACTGTACGCCTTAGCAGATATACATTTTTAGGAAAGGGCAATTGAAGTTGATGACGCACTAATGATGTCTAAAATTGCAATAAATAGACAGAGATATCCAGCAGTATATATGTAAACTTTTTTTTTCTCTTGGATAGTGTATATGGTAATCCTAATTAAAACTTTAAGAGCTCGTTTGGTACAAGAGATAATGAATAATTAATTTTGAAATTAAATTTTAAAAAGAATTTATCTTATGTTTGATTGAGAGAAAATTACGGTATAATAATCTCAGAATTAATTATCTCGGGATTATAAAATAATTAATCATGGGATAAACGTAAAGCATGCTTAAATGAGTACGTTTAGAAAATTCATAAACGGGGATATGGCTTTTCTAATGTTGATTGGTGAATTTTTAGCTTGCATTTAGACAGAGAACTTTTTTTAAAAAAAAAAAATTGTTTTGAAAACGTTATTTTTTTCATGGGATTTTAGTTGGTTTTTGAGCGAAAATCTTTTTTTTCACTCACAAAATTTTAATTCTTTTCCAAATAAAATTTATGTACAAACATAACTTCAACAACAACAACAACGATCCAGTAGAATTCACAAGTGGGGTCTGAGGAGGGTAGTATGTACTCAGACCTTACCTCTACTGCGATGGGGTAGAGAGTATGTTTCTGATAGACCCTCGGCTCAATAAGACGAAAAGAGACAATATATCAATACCATCAATAAAAAACCATAAAAATAATAACATAACAAGAACTAGTGCACAAATGAAAAGCTGAAATAATAACCAGTAAATAAGACCCGACACTATAAAAATAGAAGAGTAATGTAAACTGACCACTAGCAGTCTAAGGCTAAATCCTATCAGCCTAGCCTCAGACGGGTGGACTAAATATACTCAACTACCTCCTAACCTACAACTTTAATGCTCGACTTCCTCAGCTTCCTATCGAGTGTCATGTCCTCGGAGATCTGAAGCCTCGTCATATCTCGCATGATCACCTCTCCCAAATACTTCTTAGGCCGCCCTCTACCTTTTCTAAAAATATTTTTTTTTCAAATTTCAATCAAATCTATTTCCAAACGCTAGCTTAATTTCTAGTATCTAATTGACATTTGGAATTTAAACTAGGTTGAGTCCATATTAATTAATCCGAAATAAGAAAATTATTCGAACACTTATTTACATCAAATAAAAAGTTGAATAATTAATAGTTCAATTAGTTGGCTAGCTTGATCTTGAGCCTTGAATTCTCATCCCCATTTTTTTATAAAGGAAAAATTTAATAAATAAATAAAAAGTTATTAATGTAATGTAAAAAGACAAGAGTTATCTATTGTTTGGGCAATAACAGCTTAGTAGCAGCAGCAGTAGTAGTAGTAGTGGGGTTAAGGGGGAAGCAATTAGAGAAAGAAGAAAAGAAAGAAGCAGAGTGTAGAGGAAGAGCACATGGCCTCGTTACCGCTGCTACCTCAGCAGCACCATAATCCACCGGAAAATCTTCAGCATCAGCAGAATGCTCATCGTGACCTAGGAGCAGCAGCTGTCGTTAGGCCCGCCGTCGCCGGCGTGCGACCGCAAACGGATTCCGACATGGTACTTTTACCTTTTTTCCCATGACCACATACTCAACACTCTGTGTCCTTCTTATTGCTCTTGTTCGTTGTGCTTCGATCTAGCTCGATCGCTTTGAGTTCATGCCTTCTCCATCACCGGAATGTTCGTCGGAGATATCGCCGGAGAATTTCCCGGCGAATCGACTTTTTTGGGTTAGTTGATTAAAGTGAGGTGCTCTTCAGCTACTGGGGAAAATAATGTATTTCCGAAATAAAACGAGAGAAGCAGAAAGTGTTTTTGTTTTTAGTTTTCTTTTCCTTTTGGACATTTTTATTTTTAGCTCTTGAACATATTAAAAACTGTAACTTTGTGTAGCTTCCGCTTCATATTTTTTGTTTTATTTACCAAAATATTACTCTTGATTTTCTTGCTGTTTGCTCTATACTAGTACTTGTTTCTAGTGTATCTGATTTTGGGGTTTCGTATTAAGTGCACATTTTGAGTTAGATCCATGAGGTTTTTTATGGTGGGTGGTGGCTCTTTTACCCTTTTATCTTGTTTGTGTGTTGGGAATAATTATATAGGACAGGTATTCTTAAATTTTATTAGGTTGCTTGCAAGTCTCTTTTTATGAAAAGCCTTTTTAGCTGCTTTTCTTCATCTTTAGGTAAATTGTGCTTCAATCTTTCATAGGGTTTGCTTCATGTGAATGGTGATGGCTGATTCTCCTTAAATAGTGTATTTGTTTCAGTTACAAGCCTCTACCATGTGATGCTTCTTAAAGCCTATGTTTTATGCCATTCGTTGTTTTTCTGTTTCTGTTGAACGATTTTGTAAGGTCGTCTAACAGGCTATGGTAATGATGGAGTCTTACTATTTTCTAAACGAGATGGAGTTCTTTTGGCATTGCAATTGACCTTGCTTGTTTTGCATTGTAGGAAATGTCAGCTGCCGCTGTTGAGGGTAATGGTGCTGTCACTGGTCACATTATTTCAACCACAATTGGAGGCAAGAATGGAGAACCAAAAAGGGTGTGTACCTGATATATGTCAGTTTCTTTGGTTCTTATTCGTTTGGAAATTCATTTTTTTGTAATTCTTGGTTCATTAATATTGGGATTTTAATCTGGGGAAATTGATGATTCTAATCTTTGGTGTCAACACTTTTGATGGTTTAAGTGACAGAATCTGATGAGATATTTTTGCGATTTCATTCCTTTGCTAAACATGCTTTTTTCAGAAATATTGACACTTTTGTTCATATTTATTTTCTGCAGACCATCAGTTACATGGCAGAGCGTGTTGTCGGTACAGGATCATTTGGAATAGTGTTTCAGGTTTGTGGGTTAACTTAATTATTACTTTGAATCAGTCCGCTTGTACATAGAGTAACCTAGCATTGCTGTCTCTAGGCAAAATGCTTGGAAACTGGAGAGACCGTGGCCATAAAGAAGGTTTTGCAGGATAAACGGTATAAAAATCGTGAACTACAGCTGATGCGCTTGATGGATCACCCAAATGTCGTTTCTCTAAAGCACTGCTTCTTTTCCACGACAAGTAGAGACGAACTTTTCCTTAATTTGGTCATGGATTATGTCCCTGAAAGTTTATACAAGGTTTTAAGGCACTATAGCAATTCAAACCAAAGGATGCCACTCGTCTATGTCAAACTTTATATGTATCAGGTTTACTTCTCTCCTCCTTTATTTTCTGTGCCTCTTCTGCAATTGGATATTATGTGATCCTAATAAAGTAAGTTGTATGTCAGATATTCAGGGGGCTGGCTTACATTCATAATGTTCCAAGAATTTGCCATAGAGATGTGAAACCACAAAATCTTCTGGTATGTGAATGCGAATCTGCTTTACTCCTATTGTATGTGAGGGGGAATCCACTTTATGCCTATTGTATGATACTGTAGACCTAAATCTATATTTTATGTCGTTTGAAGGTTGATCCTCTGACCCATCAAGTCAAGCTTTGTGACTTCGGAAGTGCAAAAGTCCTGGTATGTTTTTCAGGAGAATTATTTTGCGCATAACATTTAAACTGAACCATTTCATTTTGTTGCATTTTAATACTAAAAGACTTTCCCATGCACAGGTGAATGGTGAAGCAAATATTTCATACATTTGCTCTCGCTACTACAGAGCTCCAGAACTCATATTTGGTGCCACAGAATATACAACAGCAATTGATATTTGGTCAGCGGGATGTGTTCTTGCTGAGCTTCTTCTGGGGCAGGTTTGTGTTATAACTTTGTTTTCAAGTGGATAATTTTCTTATATATTATTGCATTGGAGTTTGTTACTTTATTGAGCTTTCATTAATCATATACTTTGACAGCCACTCTTTCCCGGCGAAAATGCTGTAGACCAAATTGTAGAGATTATCAAGGTGTGTCTTTGTACTTTCATCTTTGGACATTCTAATAATCATGATAACACTTACATGGATCTCTTTTTTACTAATGCGAGACCTCGTCACAGGTCCTTGGTACTCCTACTCGAGAAGAAATTCGATGTATGAACCCAAATTACACGGATTTCAGATTCCCACAGAGAAAAGCTCATCCTTGGCACAAGGTATTGTGCATTATTATATTTTAGTAGTTATTCTGAATTAGGTCATATTGTTGTTGAAATATTTATATGTTAACTACCCCTAGGATCAGATTTTATTGAAAAGAGAGCTAAAAAACTTCCATGTTTTCAGGTATTCCACAAAAGAATGCCCCCTGAAGCAATTGATCTTGCTTCACGGCTTCTCCAATATTCACCAAGTCTTCGCTGTACCGCGGTAAGTTGTCTCATTCTCTCTATGTGAAAAGCAATCGGACAGTGACATATAGCTAGGCATTAGTCACAAGATGGAATTGCTTTTTGCAGCTTTATTTCCTCTTGTGCAAGTGATAGACTTTAAAGTACTGTTGTATCATCTTCAAAACATTTGCTATATCACTCTATTTACCTGCTTTTACTCCTTGCAGCTAGAAGCGTGTGCTCATCCATTCTTTGATGAGCTTCGTGAGCCCAATGCTCATCTCCCGAATGGACGTCCATTTCCACCTCTTTTTAACTTCAAACAGGAAGTATGTTTCCCGAAATCTTTTGTTCCTTTACTAATATAATTATATTTGTCCATTACTATTTAACTATTCTGTCTGACCTTATCTTTGAATTTTTGACGAATTGCTGGCTCACTGGTTGAATTTACGGTTATGCAATTCTACACAACCATCAAAAGATTTATTTTGTCAATTAGAGCATTGTTTTTCCTTATCCACTATTATGATGTTTGTTATAAACGAAAACGGAAGTGTTGAGTTGGGAGTGGGGAAGCAAATGTTTTTCTCGTGTGAAGTGGTAATTACAGGAAAGGAACTTTTAAAGTAAGTCCTTTTAGGAAAAGATTTTCAAAAGTGAATAATACCGGAAAGTGATGCGTTACATATTAGCTCATGATTTTTGTGTGTTCTTTTTTCTTGTACTTTTAAGTACGTCATGCGTCTTGTCGTTCATTTTCTTTTTTCCTTTTTTTGATAATTCATTGTCCTTTTCCTAACAAATAACAATCACTTCTATTCATCTGTACTTCCTCTGCTTCAAAACGTGAGTATTAAAAATTGTCTGCACGTGCATGAATCTTAAGTATTCATATTTATAGTTACCTAATGGGATTTTACTGGGTATGTTGTTGTTGCTGTTGTTATTATTGTGGAGCTATTCAATAGAACATGTTTTGGTGGTTGGTTGTCGTGAGAATTCATCTATGGTAATTGATGGTTTTAGAATTTTTATCATTCGGTAAAGGCTTCCATTTTCCAATACTTAGCTGATCTTTAAACATCAAGATAATAATTTTGGCTTCACAACTTATTATCAGAAACATTAACCATTAGAAAAAGGTTCCTGTTATTATCCAATATGAGCCTTCTCTCAAGAATTGCGCGCACACGGTCGCGCACACATGTGTGTGTGTGTGTATAATTTTGTATGAGGCAGGCATTGGGTATTTATTCCCATTGTCAACTAGGTGGGCTCTTGTTTTCTACTAGTGGGTTGTTCAACATACATGGACCGGTCTTTTCTTTGTGATTAAATTTCCCTTGCAAAGATGTGGACCATGAAAGTAAATGTTGTGTCTGCCTGTTGCTTGCAGTTAACTGGAGCTTCACCTGATTTGGTAAGCAAGCTGATCCCTGAGCATGTGTGGAGGCAAACTGGTTTGAATTTCCCCTATCCCGGTGCGACGTAATTGTCCTAATGAAATATAAAGCTGGTGTATCAAGGTAGAGGGAGGCTTTGTGGATTTAGTGTAACCTGGCATTTTGGCTTAACCAGCAGCTATGTACGCCTGTAAGTTGTATGCGTATAGTCGCTGCTTGGCTTGCAAGGAAGTGATCCTGCTACTATGTCATCTTAATAGCAGACTTGTTGCCGCTTCTGTATATTGTTTTGATAAGAAAATTTCAGATAGGAGTATAAAATGATAAATATTGTAATGTCTAGTTAGGCGGATTTCCTTGACAAGACATTAGGATTTGTAGCTTTTAGTTGTGGGTATTTATATTTACATGCAGTTCCTTTTGCTCTTTTTTATGTTCTCCAGTGTCTGGAGCAAATGATATCCTTCTCTCTGTGCTTTTTTTTTTTTTTTTTTCCCCTTAAGGATAAATTTGATTTTTTTTCTTAAACTATTGATGGTTAAATTTATAAGGGTACAAATAAAATTTAAAATATGACACTAGATTTCTCAAGTTTCATAGTAGCTGTGTTTTAGTAGAGGAAAATTATTACTAGGAAACCCAACAGTCAAAGAATGAAGGAAGAAAAATGGACATTTTAAAAGAAGAATCAAGTATGTAGAGAGCAGAAGTCAGATTTTCTTAATAGTTATATGCTCTTAAGTGAGTTTGATTCAAATACCACTTGGACCAAGCTCAATGTCGCAAAGGCTGTTTAATAGGATAGCTGACAAAATGATGCCAAATACTTAGCATGCCATAACACTGCTGGTTACGAGACGACTGTTTCAGCTATATTACCCTTGAGTCCTTGACCAAGAAATATCTCAAAATGAAGCTAGTTTAGTTGAAGTAAATTATAGAAGGTGCATCTTTTTAAACATGATCCTTTTCCAGATATAGTTAAAGAGTTGAAAAAGGTGAGTTTTTTTTTTCTTCCAAATTCTGCTTTACTCAAACAGTAGAAATGTTGAACAAAACCAGAAAACTGAGATTTTAAGGCAAATGAAGTTCAGTTGATGCAACCTAGAATTATGATAACATAAGAATATTGGATGAGTTGCCTCACGGCAAATGGTGCCGGGTTGTGCTAGTTATATTACTGGATGTATCCTAGAATGACATATTATACAACAGAGAAACTTCTCCACCTCAACATTGCTATATAATGAGTCTGCTTCTACACCTCAAAATTCTCCCAGAATCAAGTCCCTATTCGTTCCTCTGTCAGTATGATTATTTTAGCTTAGCTATTGTAACATGTTTCCTCAATTCACTCACCCATCAGAAAAAAAGGAATTCAACAGTGTCCATCCTACAAGGAGAGAAAACGATAGGGGAAAAAATGAATCTCGATATTCAGACATCTGATTTCGTTTCCACAGCCTTCCACTGCTGGTTATTCAAACTGAATCCACGATTTCAGACATTAAGCTGATTTGGTAACCTCATGAATAGCGTTTGCCAAGTAACCAACATTTCCAGTAGTAACTCCTGCCATACTGCACACATACAAAACACACAGTGGAAAAAATAATGAGATATAACTCGTACAAGAGCGCCGGAGCATTAAGCAGAAATTGGTGAGTGAATGAATATACCTGATACGACCATTACGAGTCATGTAGATGTGATACTCTTTTGTCAAACGGTCAACTTGTTCGGGTGTCATCCCACTATAGCAGAACATGCCAATCTGTAGGCAGTATCGAATATTAATGGGGCAATAGGTGAACCATAATGTTCTAATAGTTATATACTAGTATAGAACGCAACAGAAGTCATTGATTTCAATACCTGATTGGTTATGTGCTCCCACGATAGAGGTGAGCCCAACTTCTCAAGGTTTTCTCTTAAAGCAGTTCTCATTCCGATGATGCGATCAGCCATGCCCTGGAAAAAAAAAACTCTTAGTCATTGAACCTTTACGTTTAACATATGATGCTCTGATAATGAGTACAAAGCTAAAAAGCAGCCACAGCACCAACAACTTGACCTTGGAGAAATACAAGGTTAACAGGCCCCATGAAGAAAACAGTTGATGGCTGCACTGACCAATTTAAGTGGCTGACACTACCACGCAATGAAAGCTTATTTAAGTTTGGGACTGGTTTAGACTTATTTCTGCGGCTGAAAAGATTGGACAACAAAGCTTTGGCAAATTGGTGCTTAAACAGATCAGCGAAAGAAAAAGATCTTTGCCATGTGAGTAGCAGAAAATGGTACAGCATTTCTATGTGACAGTTCTATCCAAATCTCATACATTCCAAAAAAGCGAGAAAATTCCCTTTTTTCAAAATTAAGGCAAGAAAATATCTTTAATAGCAAGGTTCCTAGTTCCTATCTGTCGTCAAAATACCAGTGATAGTTATACAATTATAAATCTTTATCTCGTTCTAACCACATTACCTTCACTTCCCCAAGCCATAGCTTTTTCAAGTTTGGATCTCCAAGGATGGTAGAAACAACGAGCGCGCCATGAACAGGTGGATTACTGTACATGGGCCTAGCAAGTTGCTGCAACTGACTTTTCACTGCCACTGCTTGCTTTTCATCCTCACAAACCACACTGCAGTGAATTGCGGAAGCATCTCAGCAAAAGTATTAGAGGGCTTTGTGTGTGTTTAAAACAACAAATAAGATATACCAACAAGTAATACAATTTTTTCTCCTCGTTCATTTAATAATAGATTCAAATCAGAAGAAAAGTTTTCTATTTCATGCCTCCAGTGCTAAACAACGGAAGCAATGGATTCATATAAACGACACTAACTAGTTTGGATTAAAACTTAGTTGTTGTTGTTACACTTACATTAAGTGTGGTGTCTGCTAGAAGTCGTTTTTTTTTTAGGTCAGAGTTGTGCGACAATGTAGATATAAGTATGAGATTTTAATACGGAATCTCTAATCTTAGAGAACCCCTAATTTGTCTTATTTGTCGTTATTGGAGTGCAATGGGCCCAATGCCGTGAAATAGGAACGGAGATTTATATAGTTGAACCAAACTAGTTTGGGATTGATTGATGCCTTATTTTAAGACTGTAAAATCACTTGAATAGGACAAAAACCTAGAGTAGACATTATTTTGTAATTTAAAACCAAAATTTTGGTGCTTTTCATTGGATGCAAGTTTTGACTAGTAAAATTCTGTTTTTCTCGTCGGGTTGGACTTTGAGGTGAAAATGAACTGAAATTATCGGAAAGAACTCGATTTATTCTAAATAATCGTTCGATCCAAGTTTTAACTAGCAAAATTCTGTTTTTCTCGTCGAGTTGGACTTTGAGGTGGAAATGAACTGAAGTTATCGGAAAGAACTCAACTTTTTCTAAATAAATTTAAACTATATAAATAAATAATTCTCTCTACATATTGATAATATGAAAAATATGATATATGGTAAACTTAGTTACTAAATGAAGAAAATGAGGTATAATAAAAAGTTAATTATTCTCGAATTTACATGAAACAGTAGTAACTGCTCTTGGAATTAGAACATTGAAAAATAGACCGACTATGGTCTAACAAAAAGTTAGTTTGACTCTCCAGATTGTAACTAGGGCAAATAAGATATGATAGTGGGAGTGGTAGTTTACCTTAGGCAACCAACTCTCTGGCCATATAGTCCCATATTTTTTGCATATGATTGGGCACATCCTATCGGATGACCATCTTCAAGAAATATCCTGATTGCCTTAGCATCCTTCTCTGGATTCCCACTAGCAAATCCTTGATAGGCCATGTCAAAGAAAGCAAAATGTCCCTTCACCTGGAACCAGTGTAATAAATTTAATGTGACCTAGGACAAGAAAAAGGAGAGACAAAATATACAAAATCATTACCTTGAACTGGTGTGAGATCTCCCTCCATTGTTCCTCTGTAGGATCAACCCCAGTAGGATTGTGAGCACAAGCATGAAGCAGAAAGAATGATCCTTTTGGGGCATTCTATGTCAATGAAAATTGAAATACGTCAGGATAGAACACATAATTGCCACTTGAGGAGGGACGCTATATCATCAAACAGGAGAACCAACCATCATGGAAAACAACCTCAAATATATGTTTTCTTACCTTTATATCATCCATCAGTGCAGCGAAGTCCAACCCCTTTGTTTCAGGATGATAATAATGATACGTTTTCTGAGGGACATGAGCATCTCTCCAAATGTTATGATGACTGCCAAGAATTTTATATTAGTAATGACAGGAAATTAGAAAAATTTGAAGGTATTTGCATACTCATGTTTTAATGTGCAAAAACCAATTGAGGAAGATCAATTAGGATGATGTAGAGATGCCGAGAAGCAGAAGAATACACTTACTTAGACCATGTAGGAACAGGAATATAAATCTGTGAATCAGGACAAAAGCGCCTTTGGAAGTCTGCAAAAATTCGGCATGCTCCAGTCCCAGATAAAGCTTGAATTGCTGCAATGCGCTTATCTTTTATCAAGTCTGAGTTCTCCCCATAGGCTAACTTCAGTGACTCCTCGATCATGTTGACACTACCTCCCATAGGAAGATATTCCCTGATAAATGATGAATTGTCAACATGTGAACTAAACTATCCACATAGTATCACATGATGCACACTTTCTTGAGAACAGATAACGTAGTTCTCCCCCATCCCAAGACACTTTCTATTTTAGGACGTCACAAAATGTTTGACAAACTTATACTATCTCTGTCTCATTTTATGTGACACACTTTCCATTTTTAGCATGTCCAAGAAGAATGAAATCTTTCTCTTTCTGGAAATTAGTAATCTTAGCATCCCGTTTTACCCTTAATGAATGACTTGTTGGAACCCACTCGATACAAAAATTTATTCTTTTATAAGAAGAGAGAACAAAAGGAAATGTTAAACTCTCACTATCACTTGCTTAAAAGGATAACTATGGTACTTTGCATATATCAAACTTACATGTCATAAGTATTTATATATTTTTTAACTTTGTGCAAAGTCAGGTGCCTTCACATAAAATGAGACAAATGGAGTGCTAATAATATTCTCATAGACGGTTTCATAATTTAAAGAAGCAAATCAATTCAAAATTTCAAATTCAAACTTGACGATAATATTCTTTATCCATAAAACAGACTTTTCACTTGTTATTTTAATATTCTCTCCTACCACAATGAATAAAATACACAAGTCAAATAAAATATTTATTACAGCATGTCTAGTTAAACTTTTCAAACTTCATAATATAAAATGGGATGTGAGGGGCAATATTTGAAAAAGTTAAACACCATTGAACTATCGAAAGGTCAATTTGATATTAATAATTTATCTTGGGAGAAAGCTCTGCAAACGCAGAAGAGAGAATTAGTAAAGAAATCCATCTGCACCATCCACTAGGCGTAAACGTGAGAATACAAAGAAAAAGTCCCAAAGAATCAAACTAGTTAGAGGAACTGACGGTGGAAAATATCGGACCACCCATTTCTGTAGATTTAAAAAAGATGCTTCATACAAATAACTAATAAGCACTCACTAATACATTCGTTTATTTATACTTAATCAATAAGCAACAATTTGTGGCTACAGTAACTGAAAATAAAGAACAGTCACCACTCACCAGACTCACCACCAGCTATTTAGAAGCTGATCCCTAGCGTAAGCAGTGGTGCACGTGCACCCATTTTCTCATACTCAAACTAATTACACACACCCAGGAAATTCTTAAACGATATTGAAAATATATTTTTCCGAACTACCTATAAATCCTAGATCAGCAGGTAATTAATTACATGTGTGTGTGTATACAGGAAATTTTAAAAAACTATAAAAGAATATATTTGTACAAACTACTTAATAATCCCAGTGCATCCGACCTGGGTTTTACATCTCAAACTCTTCGAAAAAAAAAAAGTAATCTTACTGGCTGAAGTTTATATTTTCTAATAGATCAAATTTAACGTAATCGTAGTTAATTACAAATAAATAACAGAAAAAATTGAATAAATCAGGAGAAGCACTCACATGTTGAAACTGCCAGCGATCCTCCGCTCTGCTTCTCTGACACACTCCAGTACCACGGGTTTTCCATTGTCGTCCCTGTAAGCTCCCTGTATAATAATCGCAAAAAGCAATTTTTATAAACGAAATAATTTAAGAAAAAAGGTCAAATCTTTTTCTTAAATAGATCAAGTTGAAAAAAGTGGAACGCATACAAAAATTAAATCAATAAACTCTCTCTCAATCCCAAAGCGATTGAGATCAACTTATGTTAGAATACTCTGTATCCATATGTCGATGATTCGTCACAGTAAAACTATTTTTACAGCTATGACCTATGAAGTATAGCGAAATGGTCAAGTAAGCTAAATCCTTGGTTACACGAAATGAAGTGGAAAATGAAGCAAAACAAAGAGGGAAAAAAAACTCACAACGCCAACATTGACTTTATGGGGAGTAGGATCGGCGAGGAAAGCTTCGGTAACGCCGAGGATAGGATCTTTAGGAGCCGGCTCGACGTTTCGCCACAACGACGACAAAGATCGCGCTCCGACCGACGAGCTAAACTTGAGGGAACGACCGGAAATCGCGGCTCGAATCGCCATGGTTATCTGGAGAGAGGATTTAGAGAATCGGGCGAAGAAAATGGCGTGTTTGTCGAAATTAGTGTGAAATGGGAATTTAGTCTTTATATAGGAGACGGGAGACGGAAAGCGGACTGAGCGAGCCGTCAATGTTACTAACAGCTTTTGCCTCGAGAAGCGCAATCTAATCACTAAACGGTAAAAAAGCTGATGTTGCTTTGTTTTTTTGGGCTCAAAGTTGAGGGGCAAAAACGTCAAAAAAGTTGGACGTATTAATGATAATCCAATCTGGCAAAATTTACTTACTTCGTATGTATCGTAAGTGGAGTGGCGGTAGTACATGACGATTAAATTATTTAATGTTTAGGATGAATTTAGAAATTGATAATTTTTTGAAATAAAAAGATATTGTTAAAATTATTAAATATTATATGAAGAATTTTATAATTCGAAATATTTAAAGTATTTAAGAAATTAAAATGAATAAAAGATTATTTGACTCTCAAATAAAATAGCGTAGCATAAAGTAGGATATTAGAATAGTGGTGTTTTGCTAACTAACCTACAAAATAGACTGCTGGTACCCTTAAATCGGATATATGGATAGATTCAACCAAATAAAAAAAATATTAGACAAACGAGTTAAAGATAAAATGAAAGATCAAAGTTGTAATGTTATGGCCTAGTCTGAATCTAGGTTGAACAGTAGTTTCGTCCTCGATCAGACTTTTGGCTCGAACCCAAATCGGATGAAGAACATACAATTAAGAAAGAACTTTTGCAATAGCTAGAAAGCAAAAAATAAATTTGTATTGCCTTAATTTGCGCGTTACAATCTGTCTATCAAAAGAAAAAACCTCCCCTTTATATAGTAGGAGAGTTCAATCCCAAATACAAGTCTAAAAAAAGGTAAAAATCTTCCTTTCTCATTAATTACTGATCTGCAACCGACATCGAGCAAGATTCGCGCAGTAATATCCGGTCAGGTACGAATATCACGACCCTTTATCCATCAAGTGTAACCGTTTACCATGTTTCTCGAGGTTTTAGAATTCGTTCTAGGTTCGGGGAGCATTGCTTTATCATGCCCAGTGATGAACACATCATTCTTATTTCACGGGTCTCGATACGAAAGGTTCCCGGCCTCGATTTCAATCTCGTGCGTCCATGCCCTTCTTCCGTTTTCTTCGCCGAGAAATCGGGGTATGCTCTATCCCCGATTTTACCCGTATACAATCTTGTTTTTAATTAACATAAATGAATATTGTATTCAATAACAAAGAAAAACTGTTTAAATTAGTTACGATATAATATACAAAAACAACAACACAGTATAATCCCACAAGTAGGGTTTGGGGAGGGTAGTGTGTACGCAGACCTTACCCCTACCTTGGTGTAGAGAAGATGTTTCCAATAGACACTCGGCACAAGAAGATGAAAAGCGACAATAGAATAATAACAATACCATAACCAGGAAGATAATACCAACGGGCTAAGTATCAGAAAACAAACCTGGAAAAGCAATATCAATAGTCAGTGCAGTGACAAGGTCCTAAAAAATAGTACAAGCACAACATGTACCACTAGCATACTAACATATGACACTGACCGACTAGACTTACACACAGAACGGAGCAGAAAAATGCTCACTACCTACTAACCTAAAACCCTAATGCTCTCACTCCATACTTTTCTATCAAAGGCCATGTCCTCGGTGAGCTGGAGTCGCGCCATGTCCTGCCTAATCATCTCTCTCCAATACTTCTTTGGCCGCCCTCTACCTCTCCTCATACCCATCAGAGTCAACTGGTCGCACCTCCTAACCGGGGCATCTAGGCTTCTCCTCTGCACATGCCCATACCATCCAAGCCTCACTTCCCGCATTTTATCTTCCATGGAAGCCACACCCCCTTTTCCTGAATATCTTCATTCTTAATCTTTTCCAACCTCGTATACCTGCACATACATCTCAACATCCTCATTTCTTCTACTTTCATCTTCTGGATATGGTCAATCTTAACTGGCTAACATTCTGCCCCATATAACATGGCATGTCTAACCACCGCTCTGTAAAACCTGCCTTTAAATTTTGAGGGCACCTTCTTGTCACACAAAACGCCAAATTCTAACCTCCATTTCATCTAACCTGCCCTTGTACAGTGCGTGACATCCTCATCGATCTCCCCGTTCATCTAGATAATCGACTCAAGGTACTTAAAACTTCCTTTCTTAGGAATGGCATGTGAATCAAGCCACACGTTGGTGTCCACTCCCCCCGTAACTTCGCTGAACTTGCACTCCAAGTACTCAGTCTTAGTCCTGCTCAACTTGAATCCTTTAGACTCAAGGGTCTATTTCCAAACCTCCAGCCACTCGTCAACACCTCCTCGCGTCTCATCAGTCAGAACTATATCATCCGCAAACAACATACACCATGTCACCTCCCTTTGAATATGGTGCGTCAGAGCGTCCATCACTAGTGCAAATAAGAAAGGGCTGAGCGCAGATCCTTAGTGTAGCCCCATAACCACCAAAAAATGCTCCGAGTCTCCTCCTACTGTCCTAACCTGATTATTGGCTCCATCATACATGTCCTTAATCACACTAATGTATGCCACCGTAACACCTTTTACCTTCAAACACCTCCAAAGAACCTCCCTCGGGACCTTGTCGCCTGCTTTCTCTAGGTCAATAAACACCAAGTGCAAATCCTTCCTCCTATCCCTGTATTGTTCCACCAACCTCCGGATAAGATAGATAGCTGCCGTAATTGAACGATCATGAATCCGATTTGGTTCTCAGATATGGACACTGACCTCCTCACCCTCGCCCCCACCACCCTCTCCCACAGTTTTCATAGTATGACTAAGCAGCTTGATACCCCTATAATTGTTACAATTTTGGATATCACCTTTGTTCTTGTACACTGGAATCATAGTACTCCATCTCCATTCCTCTGGCATCTTATTCGTCTTAAAAATAACATTGAACAGCCAGGTCAGCCGTTCCAGGCCCTCTTTACCGACATACCTCCAAAATTCAATCGGGATCTCGTCCGGCCAGTCGCTCTACCCATGTTCATCTTATGCATAGCGTCCATGACCTCGTCAACCTTAATGTGCCTACAGTATCTAAAATCACGGCTTCTCTCGGAGTGCTCCAAATCACCCAACACAATGTCTATATCGCCTCTTCATTCATAAGTTTATGAAAGTAAGTCTACCATCTCCTCTTAATCATAGCCTCATCCATTGAAACTCTTCCTTCCTCGTGTTTGATGCACCTCACTTGATCCAGATCATGAGCCTTTCTCTTTCGCGCCTTGGCCAACCGAATAACTTCTTATCCCCGCCTTTGTCCCCCAACTCTTCATACAAACGACTAAACATTGCATTCTTGATGTTAGTGACCGCAAGCTTCGCCTCCTTCCTAGCCTTCTTATACCCTGATTTTTTCGCTCTACTCTCCTCCTCGTTTGTACTCTCCACTAACTTCAAGTATGCCACTTTCTTTATTTTCACTTTTCCTTGAACCTCTTTATTCCACCATCAATCTCCTCTATGACCGCCAGAGTAACTCTTTGAGACCCCTAACACCTCCCTCGTAGCCTCCCTAATATAGTTTGCTGTCGTCGACCACATAACACGCACGTCCCTACTACTCCTCCAGGCTCCCATAACCCTCAGCTTCCCCTCCAACTCATGTGTTTTATCCTTAGACAAGGCTCCCCACCCGATCCTCGGGCGATCCCATGCAACCTCTTCTTCCTCTTCATCATGATACCAACGTGCATCAACAATAGCCTATTTTGCGACGCGAGGGACTCACTCGGGACAACCTTGAAATCCTTGCACAAGACTTTATCACTCCTGTTGAGGAGTATATAATCAATATGAGTCTTAGCCACCGCGTTTTGGAAAGCAACCAAATGTTCATCCATCATGGGAAAGCAAGAGTTTGCTATTACCAACTTAAAAGTCTTAGCGAAGTCCAACAAAGCCGTACCACCTCCGTTCCTATCCCCAATTCCGAAACCACCATGAACCTCACCATAGCCCCCCGTGGATGTCCCAATATGCCCATTAAAGTCCCCTCCTATAAACAACTTCTCTATGGGCGGAATACCATGCATAACCTCATCCAAATCCTCCCAAAAGTGCCTCTTAACCTCCTCATCTAAGCCTGTTTGGGGTGCGTAAGTGCTAATGACATTTTGGGTGAGATCTCCAACCACTAAATTAATTGCCATAACCGATCATTCACCCGCCTAACCTCAACCACCGACTCTCTAAGATCATTATCCACCAAAATCCGTTCCTACCCTTCCTGCTACCTGAGCACCACTGTTTAAATCCACATGCGTCCTTCACCCTCGTTCCTACCCACCTAGTCTCCTGAACACATGCTATATTGACCTTCCTCTTCTAGAGAATCTTAGTTAACTTTATATACTTACCCGTCAGCGTCCCTACGTTCCACGACCCAATTCTCAACTTATAGGCTCCACTGGTCCCCTTGCCTTTGCCTTACCCCTACCCCCTGCCCCACCCTCTCCACCCCCGCCACT
>ML355229.1:6808-94771 GCA_005239505.1 Nicotiana paniculata
TTGTTTCTTTAATTTCATAGTTTACTATTCTAGATTAATTTTAGTTAAATATTCATACTTTAGTATTCGCTTGAATAGATTAATTGTTTGGGTTTAATTTAGTTGATAGTTAATCACAAGTCCATGTGGGTACGATATCTGGACTTACAATCCTATATTACTTGTTGACCACGTATACTTGCGTGTGCGTTTGGGAGCAACAGGCGCCATCACGACAGGTTAGGTTTTTGGGTCGTGATAAGTTGGTATCAGAGCCTAGGTTATGTAGGTCTCACGGGTCATGAACAGGTTTAGTAGAGTCTTGCGGATCGGTACGGAGACATCTGTACTTATCTTCGAAGGACTGCAGAACCCTTAGGAAAAATTTCACAATTTTGAATTCTTCTCGTGCGAATCTGTTGATTCTGGTAACTAAACTCCTGTTGTTTCATTTTCTCACAGATGGTGAGGACTACCAGCCAGGGCTGCGAGGGGCCGAGGTCGCGGTAGAAGCCGCGGTAGGGGCAGAGGTGCATCCCGCACAGCAGCTAGTGCAGCACCTGCAGATCCACCAGTTGCCCCAGGTCAGGACCAGATCCCAGTTATTGATGCACCAACGGGACTAGCTCAGGCACCACCTGTGCCCATCGTGATTCCTGGCTTTCAGGAGGCCTTAGCTCAGATTCTGACCGTGTGCATCGGCGTTGCTAAGGCGGTCACTGTATTGACTGCTGCAACCACTTCTCAGGCCGTGGGAGGCACTCAAACTCCTGCCGCTCGCACACCTGAGAAGGTTGTACAGGGACTCTAGACACTGGGGGAACCACCAGTCCAGCCGGTTGCAGCTGCTCAAGACTATGTCATTCACTACCTTTCAGTTCTCAGGGGATGCATTCAATTGGTGGGAGGCTTACGAGAGGCGTAGGCCGATCGACGCAGCACCCCTTATCTGGCAGCAGTTCTCCATTATCTTTCTGGAGAAGTTCGTGCCTCAGTCCCATAGAGAGGAGCTGCGCAGACAGTTTGAGCAGCTTCGTCAGGATGATATGTCTGTGATGCAGTATGAGATGTGATTCTCGGAGTTGGCCCGTCATGTTGTCTGGTTGGTTCCCACAAATAGAGAGAGGATCAGGAAGTTCATAGATGGCCTCACTTTTCAGCTGCGATTGCTTATGACCAGAGAGAGAGTGTATGGTGCTACTTTCAGGGGAGCGAGGGTGTTCTCCAAGATTGATTTAAGGTCAGGGTATCATCAGTTGAAGATTCGGAATTCGGATATTCTTAAGACAGCTTTCAGGACCCGATATAGACATTATGAGTTCCTTGTGATGTCTTTTGGGCTGATCAATGCCCCAGCAGCGTTCATGCATTTGATGAACATTATGTTTCAGCCTTATTTGGACTCATTCGTTATTGTATTCATTGATGACATCCTGGTGTACTCTTGTAGCCAGGAAGAGCATGCCCACCATCTGAGGATTGTGTTACAGAGATTGAGGGAGGAGAAGCTTTATGCAAAGTTCTCCAAGTGTGAGTTTTTAGCTCAGTTCAGTGGCGTTCTTGGGACACGTGGTGTCTAGTGAGGGTATTCAGGTGGATCTGAAGAAGATAGAGGCAGTGCAGAGTTGGCCCAGACCGTCCTCAGCCACGGAGATTAGGAGCTTTCTTTCGTTTGGCGGGATATTATCATCATTTTGTGGAGGGTTTCTCATCCATTGCATCACCCTTGACCAAATTGACCCAAAAGGGTTCTCCATTCAGGTGGTCGGATGAGTGCGAGGAGAGCTTTCAGAAGCTCAAGACTGCTTTAACCACGGCTCGAGTCCTAGTTCTACCATCAGCTTCTGGTTCTTACAATGTATATTGTGATGCCTCGCGGATAGGTATTGGATGTGTTCTGATGCAGAAGGGTAGAGTGATTGCTTATGCTTCACGCCAGTTAAATACCCATGAGAAGAAATATCGTGTCCATGATCTTGAGTTAGCAGCTATTGTTCACGCCTTGAAGATTTGGTGACACTATTTGTACGAGGTTCATTTTGAGATCTATACTGATTACCGGAGTTTGCAGCATCTGTTCAAGCAGAAGGATCTTAACTTGCGTCAGTGGAGATGGTTGGATCTTCTTAAGGAATATGATATCACTATTATGTACCATCCTGGGAAGGCCAATATGGTGGCCGATGCTTTGAGTCATCGGGCGGAGAGTTTGGGGAGTTTATCTCTAGCAGCAGAGAGACCTCTAGCATTAGATATTCAGGCCTTAGCTAACCAGCTTGTCAGATTGGATATTTTGGAGCCGAGACGGGTATTGTCTTGTGTGGTCTCTAGGTCTTCTCTTTATGATTGTATTAGGGAGCGTCAGTATGATGACCCATATCTGCTCGTCCTTCAGGACAGGGTTCGGCGAGGTGATGCTAGAGATGTATCTATTGGTGATGATGGCGTTTTGAGGATGCAGGACCGGATATGTGTTCCTAATGTGGATGTGATTCGGGAGTTGGTTCTTGAGGATGCCCACAGCTCGCGGTATTCCATCCATCCGGGTGCCGCGAAAATGTACCAGGATTTGAGACAACACTATTCTTGGAGGCGGATGAAGAAGGATATAGTTGGGTTTATGGCTCGGTGTCTCAACTGTCAGCAGGTTAAGTATGAGCATCAGAGACCGGGTGTCTTTCTCCATAGGTTAGAGATTCCAGAGTGAAAGTGGGAGTGGATCACCATGGATTTCGTAGTTGGGCTCCCACAGACTTCGAGGAAGTTCGATGTTATTTGGGTGATTGTGGATCGGCTGACCAAGTTCGCGCACTTCATTCCAGTGGGTACTACTTACTCTTCAGAGCGGTTAGCAGAGATTTACATCCTAGATATTGTTCACCTTCATGGGGTCCCAGTTTCTATCATTTCAAATAGAGGCACACAATTTACATCGCAGTTTTGGAGGGTCGTGCAACGAGAGTTGGGTACTCAGGTTGAGTTGAGTACAGCCTTCCACCCTCAGAAAGAAGGACAGTCCGAGCGCCCTATCTGGATATTGGAGGACATGTTGTGCGCTTGTGTCATTGATTTTGGGGGTTCATGGGATAAGTTTTTGTCGCTCGCGGAGTTTGCATATAACAACAGTTATCAGTCGAGTATTTAGATGGATCCGTACGAGGCTTTATATGGGAGGCAGTGTGGATCTCCGGTAGGATGTTTTGATTTGGGTGAGGCTAGGCTCTTGGGTACAGACTTGGTCCAGGATGCATTAGACAAGCTGAAATTGATTCAGGAGCGGCTTCGCACGGCACAGTCTAGGCATAAGAGTTATGCAGGCAGGAAGGTTTGTGATATGTCTTTTAAGGTCGAGGAGAAGGTTATGCTGAAGGTATCACCCATGAAGGGTGTTATGAGGTTTGGGAAGAGGGGCAAGTTGAGCCCCCGGTTCATTGGGCCTTTTGAGGTGCTTCAGAGGATGCGAGAGGTGGCTTACAAGCTTTCCTTGCCACCTAGCTTGTTGAGTGTGCATCCAGTATTTCATGTTTCTATGCTCCGGAAGCATATTGGCGATCCATCCCATTTTTTGGATTTCAACACTGTTTAGTTGGATGGTGATATGACTTATGATGTGGAACCGGTGGCCGTTTTGAAACGGCAGGTTCAGAAGTTGAGGTCAAAGGATATAGCTTCAGTGAAGGTACAGTGAAGAGGTCAGCCTGTGGAGGAGGCCACTTGGGAGACCGATCGAGAGATGCGGAGAAGATATCCACACCTATTTGAGTCTTCAGGTATGTTTCTAAACCCGTTCGAGGACGAACATTTGTTTAAGAGAGGGATGATGTAACGATCCGGCTGGTCGTTTCTTGAGTAATAGCCTCGTTTACCCCATTTATCCTTATTTTTTTCTTTACATCTATATTATATCTTACCAGGTTGGTTGGTTTGAGTCCGGAGTGATTTCGGAGTAAATTGAGACACTTAGTCTCTTAATTGGAAGCTTAAATTGGAAAAGTCGACCGGATGTCGACTTGTGTGTAACGACCTCGGATTTCAAATTTTATGGTTCTGTTAGCTCCGTTAGGTTATTTTGGGTTTAGGAGCGCATCCGGAATGTGATTTTGAGGTCAGGTAGTAGAATTAAGCTTGAATTGGCGAAAGTTGGAATTTTGGCGATTTCGGCGGCATTGAAAATTTTGATATGGAAGTCGTATTGGATTTTCGGAAGTTGGAGTAGGTTCTTGGTTCCATTCTGTACTTGTGTATAAAATTTGAGGTCATTCGGACATGATTTGATAGGTTTTGGTGTCGCTTGTAGAATTTGGAAATTTTAAAGTTCATTAGGCTAGAATCTGTGTGGAATTCGTGTTTTGATGTTGTTTGAGGTGATTTGAGGGTTCGACTAAGTTCGTATGATGTTTTGGAAGTTGGTAGATTTTGTTGAGGTCCTGATGGCCTCAGGTGAGTTTCGGGTGGTTAACGGATCATTATTGGCCTTTGAGTGATAGCTGATATCTGTTGGTTTTTGATGTTGTTGGTTTCCTCTTACGCGTTCGCGAGGCAGGTCTTGTGTTCGCGAAGTGTACCTGGAGGCTGAGGAGGATTTTTTCTTCGCGTTCGCGAAGGTTTGGGAGTAGAGTGCATCGCGGACGCGAGTTGGGGAACACATTCACGGAGAAGAGAAGAGGCAACTGGGGACCTATTCATTTGGCCTACGCGTTCACAGAGGTGCGGCCGCGATCGCGATGAGAGGGGTCAGTAAAAGTTCGCGTTCGCGAGTGGTTGATCGTGTTTGCATAGAAGGGAATTCTTTTCTGAGGCAATTTGTGCTTAACGAACGCGAGAGTGCTTCCGTGTTCGCGAAGAAGGCGTACCTGGGTAGAATAAAAGATTCAAAATCGAGGGTTTTGAGTTCATATCACAAAATTGAATTGGGAGCTCGGTAGAAGGTGATTTTTGGAGAAATTCTTGCATGGGTGTTTGGGGTAAGTGATTCCTATCTAATTTTGGTCATATTCCATGATTATGTCTTTAATTCCACCTTTAATTTGTGATTTGGGATGAGAAATTTGGGGGAAAAGAGGAAGAAATCTTGAGTTAGATTTTTGAGGTTTTGAATAGGCTTTTGTTATCGGATTTGAATAATTTTGGTATAGTTAGGCTCGTGAGTAAATGGGCTTTCGGGTTTTGTGACTTTTATCAGATTTTGAGACGTGGGCCCGGGGGTCGGGTTCGGGCCGATTTTGGATTTTTGGCTATAATTTAGTGCTTTTCTTGTGGAATTGATCCCTTTAGCCTATATTGATCGTGTTGTACTACTTGTGGCTAGATTCAGGACATTTGAGGCCAATTTGAGAGGAAAAGACATCTCGGAGTAGAGATTATCTCGGTTTGAGGTAAGTAATGCTTTCAAACTTGGTTCTGAGGGTTCGAAACCCCGAATTATATGTTAAGTGGTTGGTATTGAGGTAACGCACATGCCAAGTGATGGGCGTGCGGGTGTACACCGTGAGAATTTTGACCTGGTTGATTTCATGGCACCGTATAGTGATTCTATCTTGTTGATATCTGTGTTCTTATCATGTGATAACGTAATTGTTTTGTCATCATGCTAGTTATCACGTTTAGGCTTTATGTCGGTACTGTTGAGACCCATTGTGGTCGTTTCTTGTTGTCACTTTACTGCTTTTATTGATATTTTGTACTCAGTTGTATACATGCATTCTATGTCATATACCAGTCTTAGTTGCTATCGATTGCATCATCGTACTACTGTTTCGGGCTAGTTTTCATGATATTTTGAGCCCGTGAGTGAGACTGGAGAGGTTGATGACTGAGTGAGGCCGATAGCCGATTGTGAGTGACAAATATGGGATCGGGCTGCATGCCGCAACAGATATGTTGATGTTATGGTAGCGCTTGGACTATAGGAGCCCTTCCGGAGTCTATAACACACCCCCAGTGAGCACGGTTGATACTTCTGAGGGATGGATGTTCCCTGGACATGGATCTTGTCCGAAGTACTTTTTACCTGGAGATGGATCTTCTCCACAGGGCTGGATTGGCCCTTTTTCCTTGGTATTGGGTGACCTATGGTCAGCGTCGTGTATATATTCCGGGATGGATCTTCCTTGGGCCGTATGAGCCATATACAGTACCGAGTGGTTGAGATTTCGAGAGTGTGAGATCTTGAAGATGACAGCATGGCGCATCACTTAAGTATGTGCATTGGCATTGTAGTGAAAGTAGAGTCATATTCATTACACTATACGGATCTGCTTTATTTTTCGATTATTAATTGCCTAATTGATTTAAGAGTATGTTTATCTTTCTGTACAGTTAGTTTTATCTTATTTGCACCGGTTGAGTTTGTCACTATCTTCAGTCCAAAGTTTGGACTTGTTACTCACTGAGTTGGTGTACTTACGTTACTCCTTGCACCTTGTGTGTAGATCAAGGCATTTCTGGGCACGGCGGCTACTGCTGATTTAGGCATCAGAGTTTGGGGGCTATCGAGGTAGCTGCATGGCGTTCGCGGGCCTTGATTCCCTTTCTTAGTTTATCTGTATTTCAGTTTATTTCTCTAGATACTGTTGCGGACTATGTTTCGATTTTTAGACGCTCATGTACTCAGTGACGCCCCGATATTTGGGACAGTTGTAACGTGTTTTGGATAATTTTGTTTCTTTTCAAAAAGGCTTTTCTTTAAATGTTAAATATTTCCGCTGTTATTTCAAAAAGGTTTTTACTGTATTGGAAAAATTTTGAATTTAGGCTTGCCTAGTTCTACGCTAGGCGCCATCACGACAGGTTAGGTTTTTGGGTCGTGATAATTTGGTATCAGAGCCTAGGTTACATAGGTCTCATATGTCATGAGCAAGTTTAGTAGAGTCATGCGGATCGCTACAGAGACGTCTATACTTATCTTCAAGAGGATTTAGAACCCTTAGGAAAAATTTCACAATCTTGAATTCTTATCGTGCGAATCTGTTGATTCTGGTAACTAAACTCATGTTGTTTCATTCTCTCACAGATGGTGAGGACTCGTACTACTGGGCAAGATGGACAGCCACCAGTACCACCAGCCAGGGCCGCGAGGGGCTGAGGTCGCGGTAAAAGCCGCGGTAGGGGCAAAGGTGCAGTCCGCACAACAGCTAGGGCAGCACCTGCAGATCCACCAGTTGCCCCAAGTCAGGACCAGATCCCATTTATGGATGCACCAGCGGGACCAGCTCAGGCATCACCTGTGCCCATCGTGATTCCTGACCTTCAGGAGGCCTTAGCTCAGATTCTGACCATGTGCCCCGGCCTTGCTCATGCGGTCTCTGTTTCGACAGCCGCAGCCACTTCTCAGGCCGGGTGAGGCACTCAGACTCCTGCCGCCCACACGCCTGAGCAGGTTGTACAGGGACTCTAGACACCGAGGACACCACCAGCCCAGCGAGTTGCAGTTGCTCAGGACTATGTGGTTCCTGCTATGCCTGAGGACTCGTACTACTGGGCAAGACGAACAGCCACCAGTACCACCAGCAGGGCCGCGAGGGGCCGAGGTCGCGGTAGAGGCCACAGTAGGGGCAAAGGTGCAGCCTGCACAACAGCTAGGGCATCACCTGTAGATCCATCAATTGCCTTAGGTCTGGACCAGATCCCATTTATGGATGCACCAGCGGGACCAGCTCAGGCACCACCTGTGCCCATCATGATTCCTGGCCTTCAGGAGGCCTTAGCTCGGATTCTGACCGTGTGCATCGGCCTTGCTCAGGCGGTCTCTGTTTCGACAGCCGCAGCCACTTCTCAGGTTGGGAGAGGCACTCAGACTCCTGCCGTCCACACGCCTGAGCAAGTTGTACAGGGACTCCAGACACCGGGGGCACCACCAGCCCAGCCGGTTGCAGCTGCTCAGGACTATGTGGTTCCTGCTATGCCTGAGGATGAGCAGCGTAGATTGGAGAGGTTTGGGAGACTCCAGCCTCCATCTTTCAGTATAAAGTTTGGACTTGTTACTTACTGAGTTGGTGTACTCACGTTACTCCATGCACCTTGTGTGCAGACCCAAGCATTTCTGGGCAAGGCGGCGGGTGCTGATCTAGGCATCCGAGTTTGGGGGATATCGAGGTAGTTGTGTAGCGTTCGCGGGCCTTGATTTCCCTTCCTTAGTTTATCTGTATTTCAGTTTATTTCTATGGATACTGTTGCGGACTATGTTCCGATTTTTAGACGCTCATGTACTCAATGACGCCCCGATTTTTGGGACGGTTGAAACGTGTTTCAGATAATTCTGTTTCTTTTCAAGAAGGCTTTTCTTTAAATGTTAAATTTTCCGTTGTTATTTCAAAAGGTGTATTATTGTATTAGAAAATGTTGAATTTAAGCTTGCCTAGTTCTATGATAGCGCCATCACTACAGGTTAGGTTTTTGGGTCGTGACACTATGTGACAGTTAACTCTATATAACTCTCTCTACAAACTTTTAGTTTATTAGGTATTTTAGATACTTATATTTATTGTTATGTTAATTTTCTCGAACATGAACGCTTACTTTTTTATCCTTTGAGAATATTTATTTTTTAAATTCAAAAACATGACAACTAACCAAAATGTTAATTTTCAAAATAATTCTTCCAACAAACACTAACTAATTTTTTCAAAGCGAAAACCTTCGTTGTTTTCGATAAATACAAAATAATTCGTTGTTTCAAAGAATTTACATAAATAAAAGCTTACTTGATTAAAATTATTAAATATTAGGACTTCCTAAATAGTTCAAATAAAGAAATATTTTATAACTATAATTTTAGTTGATTTTAAAGTCCTAAATATTAGGAAAATAAAAAGTCCTAACTATTAGGGAAATAATTAAATTACTATTTTGTCTAGTGTAAATTTATCTTTAAAGGATAAAAAAAGGCGAACGATATTTCGCTAAGGGCTTCATGCTTTTAATATAGTATAAATAGATAGATATAGATATAGATATAGATATAGAATATAAATAGATATAGATAGATAGATAGATTATGATTAATATTAAAAATCTGAAAAATGAAAATCAATTGTCATTATAATTATTTTTACTCGAAAAAATAAAAATAAAAATAAACACAAAATTCAAATGCCAAAAATTACGTAAAGTCCTTTACAACACACACACTAATACACACACAGAATAAACGAGGAGATCACTCAACACACACATTAGAATTCTCTCTCCGATCTTTTTTACTTGTCTTATTATATACCTTTTCGTAAAGACTAATATGGATATGGATATGGATATGGATATGGATACACCTCAAATCATCAATCAGCCCACTGTTACTTTAATGAATTGTTCTCCTTCCCAACCAAAACAGTTACATAGAAGAGGGACACCAATGAGGTAAACTTTGAAGAATTAATCTAAGAATGTGATCGATTAAATGCTTCAACTTTTTGCATAATTCTAAGTAGGCGTTCGGATATAAAAGATGTGAGATTTAAAAGAAAAATAGTTGTTGAAGTTAAATTAAAAAAGGAAATATTTCACTTGAAAAAATAGTACGATTTTGTTTGAGAAAAACATTGTTTACTTGAAATTCATCTTCAAAAATTTACTTGAAATTTATTTTTTAAATTTGAAATTCATCTTCAAAAATCAGTAAAATGTATAACCAAACACTAATTTGAAAATATTTTTTAGAAAAAAAAATTATTTATTCCAAACGGTTCCTAAGTTATTGAGATACGACCAAATTAGTTTCAACTACCGCAAGCTATCTATCTCTTTATCAGAGCTTTCAAAAGCTTAAGTACTGATAGAAATAATTAGCCGGATTTCTCTACATATATACGACATTATACTCTTATACGTAATCCTCAAGTAGACTAATTATCAAAAGCAAGTAGTGACCAAAGGCCTAGAAACTATTCTCTCACCTGTAATAATTAATTGGAGCGTACTCTTGGTGTATATAAGAAAAAGGAACATCTCCAATTTTCTTTTCTTTTCAAATACTTTCTGTTGTATGGTGTAATATAACACCTTTCGTTTCATGTCGCATATGCACGAAAGTAATGTTCTAATAGAAATTACCAAATTAGGCCAAAATAAGGCTGGGTGAACCAGGAAGCTGGTAGTCAATGCATCTAGAAGATATGAATACAAGACTAAGCATTCAAATTTGCATGTTGTGTACATTCCTCAAGAAACTGCAAGTGTAAGCAAAAAGGAGTTCGAATTTTCATGGATGAATTTCTGTTGTAAGCAGGCCTTATAACATAATCACTTGAACTATCTCCATTTGCTCCTACATTGTCTTCGTTAATGAAATTCAAAGTAACTAGATTCCACCTATCAAGAAATCATATAACTCAAATTAAAATGGATTCTGAGATTCGGAAAAATGTAAATCAAAAGCAGACGGCAATGCTTTATATCAGACGGACAGATAATCATTTGATCAACCAAAAAAAAACACTACAATAATTGCAGGAGAAACACTAATCAAACAGAAGTTATGATGACGGTATCAAGCAATCTAGATCTTATCAAGTCCTCAATATGGCCATACAGATAAGGAGAAAGGATTTCATTGGCATTTCCCCCAGGGTATATTTCACAAATTTCAAAATGAATATGCCGCGACATTCTACGCTTTTATACCAGCTATCGTGTTGTTCTGATGATCTTATACTACCATTAGAAGAAAAAAATTCCTAACCCAAGTTCCATACACCAGGTAAAATAAAAACATAGTTATAGGAAAGATAACTAAAACACGCATCGCCTCATTTAATTCTTAGTTCAGATTTTGAGAAACATAAGATAGATACAAGTACAACAACAATCAAGCAGCAAAAGAAATTACCTTAATGCCAATGCCTTCAACAAGCTTAAGTTGAATGGATCCCACAACGGTTCCTGAGAGCATCTATGGCTTTCTCGACAGACTGTGACAGCTCAGGGATGGTTTGTTTGCAAACTGTAAAGTATGTCAACAAGTTTATAAGATGTTCATCCTAACCCGAAAGGCAATTAAGAAGAATTTGCTACACTCTTGGCCAAGCCAATTAAAAAAGAACAAGAAAATACAGTCAATTTCTTCATCTTCTTATAGTGTTCAAGGTTATTATAGTGTTCAGCATTGTCAAAATAAAACTTGCAGCATTCAGTTGGAGTTACTAAAAAGCACATCCTCATAGTTGACACAAGGCTAAGAACTTACGACGAGATCCACTAGCTTGAAGATCTGCGATGAATGTAGAATATGAAGCCTAGAGAGGAAAGATTAAATTAACTAACGGTAATGACACAACAATTGAGATTAAATGGGAGCAGACTTGTGAGAGGCATAGCAGATAATGGAAGATTTACCTTCATTGCATCCCTGCCTTCATTGATTCGCTCAAACATCTTTTTGTACTCCTTTTCTGCTTCATCTGCCATTTGATGGCATCCTTGTGTCTGAATCTGTTTTAACTATCCAAAACTTAGAAGGAAAATGTTACGAAATAACACATTTACAACAGATATGAAAAGTCTCCGATATGTGGAACATGCTATATTATCTGAATAACAGTGTCATCGATGGTTCTTCTAGCCATTTTAATTTGCAAGTTACAACATAAGGATGTATAGAGCCAATGAGAGAAAATTATTTAACACGAGCACTGCAATTAAAACCCATGTTCAATGGAACTATGAAACAATGAAAAATCACGTAACTACAAGGATTATCCTTAATCTTGTTTATCCAAAGCTGGATGGAAGCTTGCAAAGCATGAGATCAACTTACAGAAGACAAGATTCTAATACTTGTTTACCTGATTTAGGTCAATAACTCAAAACTGACATAATCTCATAAAGCTTAATAGAAGATGACAAAAATAAGGTGTTAAATCTAGATACCCTTTCTAACTTTCTTAGCCAGATGATATATCTGGTTCTCATGAAGCTCCAGTTCCTATGATAGTGTTCCCAATGTGATATATCTGGTTATTTTCCATCAAACAAATCGCAGACAAGATCATTACTTCATCGGAAAAGAAAGTTCATATCTCCTGCAAGTCTGTTATATATCCTCTTCCAATAAAGTGCTGCAAAATATTTTGCTTCATGTTTAAAAACAAAGCACGAAGAACTGCACTAATTGTCGTACAAATGGACAAATATTTTGGTATTGTAACATTGGAATCTCACTAAGAAGAGCCTAAATTAAAACTTCAGTGTAGATGTCCCTATGTCAACAGACAATTTCCCAGGACTCAAACGTTAAGCTTGAATATTTGTGAGAACCAGGAAATCTAGATATCCTACACTAAGTATACACATTTTAGTCCATCAATGAGGAAGTTTCCATAAGCTTATGCATCTTTAGCAAACATAACAGCTTTACTATGCTTAAAGTGTATCTACCTGGCACTAAAACAACTCTGAGAGGAACACTTATTAACAAATCTAAGATTCTGAGTAAATCAGAACAGTAACCATCCGTCGGATGATTAGACTTTAACAGTCGGGAATGTTCTAGAACATTCACTATTCAATTTATTGAGTTCATTATCTTAAGGTTCTTACACCTAACTTCTTAGAAGCTGCAACTCAAAACTCAAAAGCAACATGAAAACAGAGAGAACAACAATTTTGTTTCCGGTACAACTCATACAAGTTCTTAAACTAGATCAACAAGCAGGAAGCAATTGACAGATCGCCGAATTGAGAAAAGTAGCTGGAAATTACCACATATTATATAGCGTATCCATCAGGAAACACCAAAACCTAAAATCTGATGAAGGATTCGATATATGTCTGTACACCTCGAATAAGAGATAATTACCAGGAGATGTACATACATATTTATTATACACACATATATACGTATGCTGTATGCATATGAGCTCTACATACTGGCCTAAGCACTAGCAAAAGCAAGAGCTTATGCTCTAAAGTAGAAAGATTTAACACAGAAATTCATGAATATAAAGTTATCTTCATGATCTCGTGGTTACGTGTGTAACACACACAGACACACATACACACACTAGAGAGAGAGAGAGAGAAACCTTGAGACGTTTCTGAAGGCGAGACTGAGAAGCCTCGAGGTCCTTAAGAATCTCCATGTGCGATCGCTCAACCTGGCGCTTAACAGAGTCCAATCCAGACGATGCAAATTCCTTCAGATCCATAACCGTCTTCAGATTTTTGACCGACACGGGAGTACCACCGGTAGGCTTCACCTGCTCTGGACTTGAAATATTGATATTCGTCTTTCCGGTAGTCCTCTTCTTCTTCTTCTTCGATGATGACGATGTTGGCGTAGCGTTGAACATATTGAAATTGAACTCGAATGGCTTCGGAGACTCACTCATCGACTGGACAGGACTTGCCGCCGCGGTAGCCAGCGGAGTTGACTGAAAATCCGTCGCCGATAACTTCCTCGTCGATCTCGATCTTTTCTTCATCTCTTATCGAAGTTTCTCTCTGCAATGCGAATGACTGCTGCTAAGTTGAATTTGTGGGTTTTATACTGGCGGGGTTTTTTCAAATTTTGAAATTGCCACGTTGAAATGAAGCTCGAGAGGCCGCTAATCTAATTTATTGGGCAAAGGTACAAAATGCAAAGATTTTCCAATAAAACAAATCTCCAATAAATTCAATTTTTACTTCCTTCATGGCAACAAAATTCTCCAATCTGTTTTGTTAAAAAATCTGTTGATTATAACATGATATTTTACTAGACATGACTGCAGAAGAATCGGTCTGTTTTTTTGTTTTTAAAGAATTTTTATTATTGAATATTCTCAAATGGATGTGTATCTTTAGTTGGGCTTTGCATAATTTGGTAAATATCGAATTACCGTACAGAAATTGAAAATTTTGGTATTTGGCACTCGGTATGGTATTTGGTTTAGGTTTTAAAAAATATTGGTATTAGGTATGATATTTAGTAATTTAAAATGAAATACTGAAACACCGTTGTCGTACCGAAATATATATTATATTACACAATACACATATTATTTATTATAACATAAATATACAACAACAACAACCCAGTAGGGGGGAGGGGCATTTGCATATATACCCGCTTTTTGGGTCACGTTTTAACTTGTACCCACTTTGCAAAAAAAGTTGCAAGCGTACCTACTTTTTCATGTAACTTCAGCATACGGGCCTGAAGTAGCAAAGGCAATCACGCAAACTTTAGCATTCTAGTAGACGGGCCTGAAGTAGCAAAAATTGTTGAACCAAGTGTGCTGAAGTTTTTCTTTGTAATTGCTGAACTTCAGCATGTTTTAGCTGAAATTTTTCACGTAAACTTAGTGTTGGCTGAAGTTTTTGTTTGTAATTGCTGAACTTAAGCATTCTAGTAGCTGAAGTTTGTTCTCTATTTGTTGAAGTTTTTGTTTGTAATTACTTAACTTAAGCATTCTAGTAGCTAAAGTTTTGTATGAATTTTAGATATTTTTGTTATAAACTTCAGTTGTTGAGATATGAACTTCAGGCATTTTTTTTCTATGAACTTCAGTCATTTTAGTATAAACTTCAAAAATTTATTATAAACATTAGATATTTGGTTATGAACTTCAGATATTGGCTAAGATTTTCAAACATATAGGGGTATATACTTCAGATACTAAAGTATAAACTTCAGAAATTTGAGTCTAAAGATAGACGTTGTTATTGACGATCTTCATATGCCTAAGGCTGAAGTCTTTTTAGTAATTCCATCCAGCAAGAGTGCATGCAAAAGTGAAAGACAACACTACCAATAGAATCATGTATTACAATCCAACAACATGAGTCAAACAGTTTAAAACTAGCAAGCTGAATCCAATAAGTTACGATCATCTTCTTTAAAACTTACTTTAGAAAGTTATTTATAATTTGTTTTTAAATAATCTGATAAACATACTTATGACAATCATCCCCATGAACTAAAATTTCATAGCAGCACCAACAATAGCAGAAGAAAGAAGAAGAAGGAGGAGGAGGAGAAAGGGGGCTGAAGTTGTTAAAAAGTGGGTACAAGTTAAAACTTTTTAAAAAAATGGGTATAGGTTAAATGGTGGCGACCAAATAGGGTGCCCCGTGCAATTTTTACGGTCTGGGGAGGGTAGTGTGTATGCGGACCTTATCCCTACCCTGAAGGGGTAGAGAGGTTGTTTCCGGAAGACCCTCGGTCAAGAGAACAAAAAGACAAAAGGAGACAATATCAGTATCACTACAGAAATCATAAGAAAAATCAGAACAGCATAAAATCCATAAGAAAGATGCAAAGCAAAAGTGATAGTTAGTAAATAAGTCCGGTACTGAAAAGCGAAATAGTAAGACACGACATTGCCACTACAGTTTTCTCTCTGGGTTGATATTTGCTAGTTTTGGACAAAACTTTTTTCAACAAATATTTTTAATTTAGTACTTCTGAGTACTTTAATTTAGAATATTACAGTCTATGACTCTATGCACTAGTTAGTATTCAAACCGAATAAACCGAAGTTACCAAACCGAATAAACCGAAACTGAAAGGAGCAAAATCAAATCATATTGAATTTAATTAGGTACTATAATAATATTGCATTTTAAGAAAACGAATACCGAAATATCGAATCGAAATATCTAAATACTGTACCGTTGCTCGCAACGACAAACAGCCCTGATCTTTAGAATTGTCAAAGTGAAATTTCGAAACTAACGCTGCAGTACTAGGTCCAGTCATTTTTTAATAATTAGTACCTTTTAAATTCTCCATATACGCTTTGTTAAGTGGCATAGAAATTACCTGAAAATGTCTAGGTTGTGAAGATTTGCGAATTTGATTATCCACAAGTATTTTGAAGAAATATTAAGCATATCTTTTGTATAAACCATATTATCGCAAGTAATAATGTCTCTCTAACTCTCAAGCAATAATAGTTACCTAATATACGTGGTTGATTAATCACTACAAGCCTTCCCATCGCTCTAGTAATATACCACTTGTTAGGTGAAAATAACGGCTTGTTTGGATTGTGATTACATATCGTTTTATAATGTATCGTATTGTATTGTATCATATTGTACTGTATTGTTTGATGAATATATTTTTTGGATAAACTGTATCATTTGTCGTTGTTTCATGATGTCATGTACCAGCAATATAAAGAATAAACTTGCAGTATTATAAAGAAAAATTAGGATACGGAGTAAGAATTATTATTAAAAGGCATGATAAAGGATTATAACGACGTTATCACACCAAATCGGTCGTTACATAAAGTGGCACTTTTCGTCGTTACGTAACGACAAATTTAACGATACGATACAATAAAATTTAAGTAATAATCAAAACAAACATTATATTTAAAGTAACAATACGACACAATACAATAAGTAACAACCATCGAAACAAACTATACATGTATTCATTGTTTGGTTTGGATTATTTTACCTAAAATCCAGTAAGTGTTACTAATCAGTTAATTAGAAACAATCTTAATAAAACCAAACAAGCCAAGTGATATGTCAAAATATATCTTCTTTTCTTGGGCAAGCATGGCATTGATCATGACCATAGCATACTTCTTACTTCTATCACTTCTTATTAACTTTTACCACTGAAAATCAATTCCATAATAAAGCAAGCATATGGTCCTCTACTGCCAATACTTTCCCATCAAACTGTTTGACTAAAATTTACATTAATTATTCAGTGAGAGAGAGAGAGAATGTCTAATTGATAAACAACTTTTTTGACCTGATAACCAACAAGGTTCGATACAAGCAGACCATCTCTTTTTGCCATCAAGACTAGAGATATGTACACATAACATTGTTTGTCATCAACAACTGTACCAAAATGTCAGCATGGTAAGTATAACCTTGAGATGAGACCTAGACACTAGCAAATCTCAGTGTCAAACTTCAGAGATATGCCCATGCTGAAGAGTTCCTGGCATAATAACTTTGCACCATATGGCACATCAACCTTCACTATGTCTTCAACTGATTCACAGAAGCGGCAATACGGGCCCCTTACTTTACCACCTTGCACGGACCTCTGGATTACATTTGCCATAGTCTTGCACTTCCCACATATGTGCATCTGGGAGGAGTCACTAAGTGTGAAGAGGCGTTCATGCAAATTCGCTGCAGCACCATGAGCTATAAGGCAGTCGCGCTCCATTTCACCAAATTTAATTCCACCGAAGCGTTTTCTGTCAGCCACAGGTTGGCGAGTAAGGGGATGGACTGGTCCAGTATTACGAAATTTCACTTTGTCTTCAGCCATATGGATGAGGCGTTGGTAGAATGTTGGGCCCATGAAAATCAGGTTTTGAACCATTTCACCCGTCCGGCCATTGTAAACTCTCTCATTTCCCCATCTTGAGAAACCTCGCCTGCAGGTCATATACCATTTATAATAGTCAATGACAAATCACCAGAATTCATGATTGAATACAACATAGTAACACAATCACTACCTAACTGGTTGGCATAATTAGATGTAACTATGGAAAGGTATACTGCTTTCAGATATCATACCCATGAAGCTGCTCGATTATGGCATCAACTGATAAAGTGGAAAAAGGAGTGGCATATTTCTGACCACCACCTAGGGCAATACCCTTTCCCAAAGCGGCTTCAAGCAGCTGACCAGGGGTTTGCCTTGAAGGAAACGCATGGGGATTGATTACAATGTCTGGAACAATCCCTTGAGCTGTAAAAGGAAAGTTCTCCTGAGATTCCAGAAATCCAAGGACACCCTTTTGTCCGTGCATGCTGGAAAACTTGTCTCCAAGACATGGAGAACGAACCTGCACCATAATATACAAGAATACTGGAATCAATGAAAGTGAATTCGGATTAGTTCAATTCGTGTCATGACTTAGTATTAGCTGTTGGTACTTCAGACCTTGTCCCACATATGTCAAAGACAAGGGGCTAGGACAGCTTATGAGCTCCCTCCCACTCACCTCGTGAGGTATCTTTTCAGGACAAAAACCCCTCACACCATGTTGGTGGCGAGTAATACACCATCAGAATATGTTGAAGGATCCATTTGTCAATAGGTTGCGCTAAAGGGCGGACCCCTTGCAGTTGGCAGCCACAAACTGCTTGTTGGGGTGGAGGACGCTCTATTGGTACATAGAACAATTTCTACATTGGTTGAAAACAGGGCGCTTGGGTAGTTTATAAGCTCCCATGGCATTACACCCTGTGATTTGCCTTTACTGGATAAAACCCCTCAAGACAGGATAATACTTCCTAAGGACACGTTGATTTTTCAGAATTTTTGCATTAGTTGGTCCTTAAAACATCAGGCTGAACGTTTTCTACAATAGCTTCTAATTTTGAAGCTTTAGCATAGTTTAGTAATGGTACTTATAGACAAATCTGCTTTTATTCAGTTCACTGGCTACTCTTTCAAGGTATTCACTAATGAGAGTTCGAAGTACTTGAAGCTATAAATAGTCGACATAGCATTCGTTCTCCTTTTAATCATGAAAACATCCCCCATGAAATGCAACCGCTTGAAGAAGCTTGCTAAATCGCCTGCAAACAGCTCTTCTAAGACTTGATATGGTCTTTTAAATAATGACTTGTTTCTCATAAACCTGTGTCTTAAATAAAGTTCAATATGGAATATATAGTCACATAAGTAGAAGCATATATATATATAGAGAGAGAGAGGGCATCTTACTTGTCTCAGAGATACAACAGCAAAATTCTTCCCTTCATCATTGGCAGAGAGCAGAACCTTCTGAACCATACCCCTTTCTGTATGCTTCAGCTTGACACTGTGATCAGCCCCTGATTCTGCGTATTTCCCAATTATGATATCCCCGCTCTGGAGATTTGCCCCAATGAATGGAAAACCATCATCATCTAGGCTGTCCACTCGTCCAATTTTACTCTGGGTTTTCCCAAAGTTAACAGAATCTTCAACCTTCAGCTTCTTTCCAATAGCTTCATTATTGTGGACTTCAGCCTTGTAGCTCCTAACATGCTCCGATCGAAACATTCCACGCTCCAGTGACGCACGATTCATAACTAATGAATCTTCTTGGTTATAGCCAAGGTGAACATTTACTGCAACAATAGCACATTGACCATTGAAGTATTCAGGCCGTGGAAGCATTCCTTTCTGGTAACGAGCATCTTTGGGCTTCCCAAGGGAATCTGACAACATTGTCCTGAAAAGTGGCCTTTGAGGATAATACAGTTGATGGGTATTTGTATCAACTCTAATGTTTGGATTCACTGTTGAAAACCCAATTGCTTGTTGAGAGTGCTTCTCAGACTGATAGAGGACCCTCTTAGCATGATCATGATTTGCAAAGGGGATAATACCACAGCTCAAACCTAATAGGAAAGACATGTCCAACTCACAATGGGTATACTTAGCGGGTGGGTTCTCTTTATCTGCTTCTAAGAGGTATTCAACTCCCCATGCAGTTCGACAGTCTTCTTCTTCTTCAGGTCCTATAAGCTCAATAATCCCATTGTCCAGAAGAGATTGAAAGCCATAGTCCCCCCCTTTCAAATCTTTGATTTTCTTTAGTCTTGAAACAACAAGAAGAGGGCGCAGAACCCTTCCCGCATCAGAAAATATGCGAACTTCACCCTGCTGCTCATCTCTCTTAACTTCAACCTAGAACAAAATTTTAGATAGTTCAGTGTATGAGTATCAAATTGACAAGTCATATAGGACAATATACAACATCTTCTCAAGAAAATATACTAGACTAAACTTTTAATATCCATGTACTAAGAGAGGCTTTTCGCAGCAAATTCAGTGTTAGTGAAAATGGTATTGGGTCAAATTTACTCAGCCAAGAAGCTACATCAACTTCCATGCTTTTAACTTACATGGTATATATATCTGCTAGTACTCGAAGAAAACATCAAATCAATTGTCAAATTTGTGACAAAGGTTAGTTAATAGAGAACTCTCGAATATAGTTTTACTGATTTGCCAATTCAGCAATAAAGTTTATCTAATAGGGAACTCTTGAATTTAATTTTATTGTTTGGATACCTCAAAATCTTTAAAACATTTTAACTTTTTTTTTTTGGTTAGTTTGAATTTCTGCACATTGCAAAGAGATATTTCTCAAAAGGTGATAATTTTCCATCTACCTACGCCTTAGTCGGCACAGTTACCAATACCTGTGCTGGTGGGAGGCAGCAAGTACACGATGGAATAGCCGAGGTGCATGCAAGCTAGTTCGGACACAACCATTATCTTTTCTTTTTTTACAGATATATTTCCCAAAAGAAAAAAGTATCACAGAAGTGAAATGGACAGAGTCAAGGATTCCATCTATTCCAAACTCATTGTAATCCTTTCCTTTTTGAATTCCCACAATTGTATCTCTACTATAGTATTATAATTATAATGAAATAGCACTTATTTTCATTTAAGGAAACTCTTCAATGACAAGAGAGGGTTCTCTAATGGTAGACCCTCTTCTTCCAATCAAGAGGCCTGGAGTTCAGTTCACCACGGGAGGAAAGAGGCACTACCCACTTTTGGCTGCTTGAGGGTTCGCGATTTGCCAGCATACATGTTATTCTACATTTAATACAATATACCATAAAAGTCACGTCTATTTCAGGGACAAAGAGAAAATGAGTCTTTCACATTTGGTTAATAGTTTTACAATCGCCTTCTTAATGAATTTATGAATGTAATAACCAAACATTCTACAGTAAGTTCTATGACACTGCTGTACATAATTGAATGAAAATGATTACTAGTTAACCTGGTGTGACATTTATTCCTGAGGTCCTACATGTTTTTTTACATTCAATGCAATATACCATAAACTTGTGGAACAAAGAGAATAAGAGAAGTATTTTACATTTGCCTTATAGTTTGATAATCGTCCTTTTGATGAATTGATGATCATTATTATATATAAACAAGTATTCTACTTTATTCCAAAATAAATAAAGCATAAATACACAGACGCATGCACACTGCAAACACACACACACACACACACCATGAATATTCTACAGTAACGTCATAAGAATCTTACATAATTAAACCAAAATAATCAGTTAACCTGTATGTGCGACCTTATTCCAGTGGTACTTGCATGATATTGTACCTCCAATAAAGTAAACCAAAAAATATAAATCCTACTTGAGGAAAAACGAGAAAAAGACAAGTTTCTATGTTTGGTTGACAGTTTTATAACCATCCTTTTGGTGAATCAATGAACATACTTGCAATATAAACAAATATTCGAAGGCTCCATTATTGTGCTGTACATAATTAAATGAAATTGATCATGAGCCAACCTGGTGTGGCACTTCATTCCTGCGGCGCTTATGTCTTAGCTTTGAAACAAAGAGTGCAGAATCTTCACATACTCCAACCCAATCCCCATTTAGAAGTACCTTTTGCTTTCCGTGGAGTGAGGTGGCACTATCATCTACTAACTTTTGCATCCCACACCGGAACAATGTCTCAAGAAGTGGCTTCCCAATAGTAGTGCTGACAAGACCCATACTAGACAAATTTTTCACCAGGCCACAATTTTCTCCATCTGAGGTAGATAGAAAACATACCTTTCCCCAGTGTGAAGGATGTCTGGATAAGTTATTTTTACAGTCATTAGATTATCATACGTAAGTTAAACAAAACAGAAACAAACTACCATAAAAATTAAGACAGAATTAGCAAAGGATCAGGAAGCAAGACAAATGAAGCCACCATTTTTGCTAATGGAAAGCACAAAAAACTGTTCGATATAAATATACAAACACTTACGGGTATCTAGCATCGCCAACCTTCCCAGTGTATTTAACCTGCTGACGTGTTTTCCTCATATCAGCAGTCATCTGCAATGGATTGGTTCGTCTAAGAGTAGCAACAACGCCAGAAACCCTCTCCATTTTCTTGTAAGCGTGACACCAGTGTCCAGTTGAAAAAGCCCTGGAGAGACCATTGGTAATTATGGATGCATCCAAATATTGCTCAATTGGTTGGACTTGTCGATCTCCATAAAGATCTCTTTGCATAGCCTTGACCATGCGCCTCTCGGCATGTTTAATGTGCGCCCTGAGCTCTCGTTCAAGGAGCTCACCAGCCAGCTCCAATCTCTTGTTTCGAAAATCATCTCTGTTGTCAACCTTTCTGCGGCCAATGAAAGAGTGCAAGAGGCACTTTACCATATAGGCAAGGAAGCGAGCCTTCTGCTTGAGACCGCTAAGATTAGGGAACATGTATTTATTTATGCACTCCTCAACAGATTCTTGAGGAGGAAATTTACAACCCTTTATACGTGTATCAACATAAGCGAGAGCATTTTTCCCCTTCCTGAAATCCTCACAATTCTTATCAGCATTGTGGATAGAAGCTACTAGTATATTGACGATATTAGTATCTTCGGTATCCACATCAATTAAATTTACTACCTCTCTGTCAGAGGATACACCTAGAGCGAAAAACAAGACCCAAATTGGCATTTCCGCCAGGAAGTACACTCTGAGGGCTTTTTCTACTCCCTTAATGTGCTCAAGCTTCAAGGTCTCAGTCAATTTAATGTAGACTCTATTCCTTTTTTCAACTGAGCGATATGCAACCGTCCAAGTGGGATTGTTTGACACCCAGAGTCTATTTAAACAAATCTGCTCCTGTGCAATGAAGGTCTGAAATGGAAATTGCAAGAGGTTCAAATTTAAAGAACTACGATAGGGATTTAGTTCTAACAGACCAAAAAGGTTAAACATTATTCTATATCCTATAGTAATAGCACGAATGTAGAAGGCATGCCCAAAGTTACATATATTCCTTCAATTCCGAAAAGAATGGTGGATTTGGAGTATGAGAATCAAACACATTTAATTTTCGATATGAATTAAGTATCCATTTCTTTTCTTTTTCTGAAATAAAATATTACTCCTACATAATTAGAAACAACATAAGACATACTCAAGCCACAAAAGATTGCATATAAGAGTACTCGGATTGAAGAACTGAGAAAGAACTGCTACATATTGGAGCATCTAAAGACTCTTCAAATGTAATAGTACTACATTGTTTAACTACCAGTTCAAAAGTTTGATCAATGGTTAACAAGTGAAACTCCACTGTTCTGAGTTATGCTAGGTTGATACATAGCAAAATGGCTGACATGGCTGTATTTTTAATTGTATCTTCCTTTTTCCCTTTTAGACATATTAGGTCTCTTTTTATGATGAAATAAGTTGCTTCATTGCAGGCATCAAGAAGATGCAAAGTTACATAAGTGATAAATGTTAGCTCCATTACAATACAACATTAAACATGCCCAGGGAGCTAACCGAAAAACCAAAAGTAGAAGTGGACTAAACCAGAGTAAGTGATCCAGTGAAGTCTAGGAGGGGACTACATTATTTACAGGTTTTAAAGTACTCCAACTAAAGAGATACACAAGGCATTTAACTTTTAGAGCATGGTTAGGAATTGAAATGCCATCAAGAGTATACTAACTACCACCAACTGTCTAGCCTTGTTTTCTATGCCCTCTTTAGGTAGAAGAGAGGGAGGCGTCGAAAGTGAGGTGCTAGCAAGAAGATCTTACCTTTTCAGCCCCTTTGACTATGAAGTATCCCCCGTGATCAAATTCACAATCAGGCTTGTCAACATCATTCATCCAGCACAACTCTGAGTTCACCATCACAGGGATTCTCCCAACCAAGACATCCCTTTTCTCTTCCTTCTCACACTCCTTGTCAACAAACCGTTCTACCCCAGTTTTGAACTTGTCACTTCTAACTAGTTTTTTAGTATACACCTGAAATCATATACAAAGGTAACCAATGAAATTAAAAGAATAAGAAAACTAGCAGAGAGAAAATAAATGACATGTTGGGTATGTTCTCAATGCTAACTGGAAAAGCGGTCATCGCATGACATGGATGAGAGGGGATTATGGGTTCAATTTTGTGAAGTTCAAAAAGATGATATCAAAGAATTAAGGATAACCATGCAGCTTAGAGCTCATATTTCCTTTATGATGATCATGTTCTTACTTCTTGTCAGTTGGGCAATGCATTTAATTCAATAAAGAGCTTTTCAAGAGAGACCAACAAGATTGGCAACTTAATATACAAAAAAACAACACAATGCAATTATTTTAGAACATAGCTGGCCAATTCAAATGTGAGAATATTAAGAAAATGACTAAATAGAAATAAACAGCGAGAAATTGATACACATAGAAGTATAGACTATAGACAACAACAAACATTTCCTAACCTGAACATGAGTCTCGACCGTAATCCTGCCAGAATAGGTCATGTTCTGAAGGCGAGCATGCCGTGGCCACAAGTCCAGGTACTCTTTCCCACTGTCCGCAGAAAACTTTTCCCCTGCCCAAAATTTTGGCCGCTCAACTGTTACTTTCCCAAACTTAACAGAAGCATGCTTCCAATCACCATCACCTCTCTTTGATGGATCATACCCTGGCTCGACGTGGATCTCCCCGACTGAGTCAAACAGCCTTTGGATTCCATGGTTGATGAAGTAATTATATGAATTAATCTGGTGACTGATTAATCCATACTTCTCAAAAAATCCAGTTGATGCCTTTTTACAGAAGTTCTTCAAGAAACCTTCACCCAACTCTTTTACTAAATCCACATCAAGATTATCATTGTCATCCTCATCCCAATCATCATCATATACTTCAAAGAGATCATCAATATCAAAATCCATCATCGCTGATCCATTTGATATCCTCCCTTTACCACTACTACATCCCACATCTTCCATGATATCAGAATGTCATATGAAAGAAGCACCTGCATCAAGAAGCGCCTACCGACATTAACTATATTCCAACTTATATTGGTAGGCACAAAATGATCTCTCCATTCAAAAAGCATATTCAATTAGTAGTACAGCACAGAGACAATTTTGACAGCTAAGAGTCTTTAGATAGCCCAGCTAAAACTGCAACAAAATAGAAATTTCCATCATTTTCCAAGCTCCTTCCAGGAAGGACGAAAGACTAAACATATATCTATCAGGTGAAAGCTGGGATTACTTGGGGAAATTTGCTCTTAAATTTAAACTGTTTTTGACAACCCACTTCAACCCTAGGTGAGCTATTTATGAAGACGATAAAAGCTAAAAAAAATATTGACTTTGAAAGGTAGCGACTTATAGTAGTTTTTGCATATGCAAATGTTACTTTTAAGAGATTAAGAATCACTGTCTTAAATCAGACTGAAGATTGGATGCATTGACTCATTCTTCTTGGGATGGTGGGGGTATATGTAACTTTGTGCATGCCTTCTAAAGAAATTACAAGGAATTTCACAATCCCAAACGAGTTATGATAAGAGCCAACAGAGAATAACAGGAAAACAAACTTGACTGGAATTTTTTCATTCATCCATCTAGTCACAAAAACTAAAAAAACTCGAAAACCCTGACATTCACCAGCATTACAGATAACAAACAATAAATGAAATGTATAACCTACCGATTTTACAAACTTTTTCTTTCCTGTTTTAAGAAAACCCGTAAGTGCTTTCAACATTTCTGAAATGCATAAGCCACCTTTAAAAATCTCTTCTTTTCTCCTCCTTTTTTCACTTCTAAAAACCCCATAAAGTGCTTTCAACATTATCTTGAAATGCATAAGCTAACCTTAAATAAGAATCTCTTCTTTTCTTTTCTGTTTTTCATCTCTAGAAAACCCATACAATGCTCTCAACATTTTTTGCAAAAGTTTAAGCTATCTTAAATAAAAATCTATTTCGGAAAACCCATAAACTACTTTGAACTATTTTTTGGGATTTCAGCACACTGATATTCCTATTTCAGTCAATTCATCTCTAAAACCCTAAACCCAAAAGCATGAAACAGAAACAGAACAACTCCAATATCAGACAAGTATTTGACTTTTTTTTTAACTTTCTACTTTCAAAAATAGCTAAAAATCAGTTTCCACTCTCTAAAACCCCAAGTTTACTAATTTAACTGTGTAACAAGTACTAAAACCGCAAAGAAATTGCAAACCAAACTGCATTATAGCTATACTGATGTTAATCAGAAAACCTACAAAGAATATTTAAAAACAAACACAAAAACCTGAAGCAGAGCGTCAAAAAATCATCGTCAAACCCCACATTTTCTGAATATTTTAAAGATTTGGAAAAAAAACTGAAGAAGAGGAAGACTTACAGAGTAAGCTTAACCCTTTTCTTTTCAGTAGTGACGCGAAACATGAAAGAGCAAGAGCATGACTACTGCATGAGTATTGATTCATGCCAAAATAAAACGTACACTATGTACTGACTCAATGAAACGTTGACATGTGTAATAAAAGAAAGCTAATTACTCGCTGTTTTAATAGTAGGACTATTTTAAAAAATATTTTGTGATAATGGTGAAGTGTATTTTTCTTTTCTTGCTCTCGCTCGGGCATCTATCCACGTTAGGATCCGACTAATCCTATATACGTTGTGTAAGGGGATCCGATTTGTGTCATGAAGGAGATTTTGACTTATTCGATTTCGCATAAGGGGATCCCGGTAGGCAAAGGCGGACTCAGAATTTAAAGGTAGCGAGTAAACATTTACATTCAATTGAATTTGCTTTTTATACGGGATGCTATTACTAATATATTGAAGTACTATTTTTTAAAGACATAAACATGTTACATGACTTTTTCACTGAATTTTACGGGTGTCGTCGACCCCTTAGGTCCGCCTTTCTTACCCAAGACTCGAACACCTTAATAATATTGAAGTGTTTCTTTTTATTTTTTGTTTTTCACCCGTTGTACAGTATTCATATTGGAGCCCAGTCGCATAAGGCTCATTAAAGGGGAAAGCGCTCCGTAACAGAATTCTTTTTCATACTTAGAGCTTGAACTGTCGAACATGTAGCTTCTATTTAAGGGTGGAGGGACACTATCCATCTCACCACTCTTTGTCAGTGGGTTGAAATGTTTCTCTTTTGATTTTTCACTCGGTGTTCAGTACCCATATTTGATCCGACCAATCAAGATTTACATCGCGTAAGACCCATTAAAAAGGGAAATGCTCCCTGACCATATTTTCTCTTACTCACATCTAATTAAGGACAGAGGGGTCTCATTTTCAAAATAACAGTTGTTGGTATGTTGAAGTGTCTAATTTGTTGTGGGGTGTTTTTCTGTATACATAAGTAATAGGATTTTCCATTATAGTTTGATTATAATAGGAAGAGAATTGTAATTTATGGTAGTTTTTTTTAATTAAAAGAATTAATTTTAATTTAGTTTAGTTTAAAATTTGATCATATTAACTCTTTGAGAGTAAATAGTACCAACCAAATTGGATAGAGTGAGTAGTTGATAAACCCTAAAACCAAGGGCACGTTAAGCATTATAAATTACGACGATTACTTCGCTAAAACATTTCTTTTGAATCATTAATCTTCTTTGAGATTTTTATATTTTTTTTTGATATTGAAGATATTTTCAAGTGATAAAAATTGTTAAACATTCCATAAGTACCTTTGGCGGGGTTAATTAGACAAACCTCTCCAGGTGCTTTTCCTTTACACAACTATGTGAAATTCTCTTTAGATCATGAGAATGGAAACAAAATCATCTTTCTCGCTTAATTGCATAAATCCATATTCATCTTAACTCCATTTTGCTTTTAAAAATGACGACATGGATTCTTTTTTCTGCATAAAATAGTCTGTTTTTCTGTATACATGAGTAATAAGACTTCTCATTGTAGTTTGATTATAATAGGAAGAGAAGTAATTATGGTATTTTTTGTAGTTTTTGAATATTTCATTTTTAGCTTGGTTTAGACTACTAACTAAGTGCCCGTTTGGACATAAAATTTGATGGAAGATTTTTTACAAAAAAAATAACTTTTTTTCGAAATCGGCGTTTTTTATAAATTTTTCAATTTTCACTTGAATATGCATTTTGAAAATTTTCGAAAATTTGAAAAACTGCAAAAAACTATTTTTCAAAATTTTCACTCAAATCACTCTCAAAACTTCAAAAACAACCAAAACTGAAATTTATGTCCAAACACAAAATTTCAAATACTATTTTCACTTGAAATTTTTTTTCACCATTTGTTCGAATTTTTTAGTTCCTATGTCCAAACGCCTACTAAACCTGAATTCTGATAGATTGAATATAGATAAAATAAGAACGGGAACGAGCATATTTTGGTAATCAGTGCCCCATAAACTAGTTAGTCGGTTACCCTTTACCGAATTTTTACCGCGCTACAACCCGGTCCAGCTCAGTTAGCGTTGTAATTGTTTTTCTTAAAAAAAAAATTGACCGTTGCCAACGGTCCAATTCAAAAATGATTGTTGGGCAACGGCCATTTTCTGCAAAAATGGTTATTTCTACCTACCCCCTTAAGAAAATAGCCCGCCCACCTTTAATAATTGATAAATTACAATTTTAACCTTTTAAAAACTATAAATAGCCCCTTTCTTCTTCATTTTTTTCTCACAATTTGCTCTCTTACTGCTCTAATTCTCTTGCAATTCTTTATTGATAATATTGCTTATTGCTCTTAAATTCTCAATTACTTATTATTTCAAGTTTCATCAAATATTTACTTTACACTTTGTTTGGATCATTGTTCCTCATCGTTTCATAATGTATCGTATTGTACTGTATTGTATCGTATCGTTTAATGAATACAATGTTTAGATAGATTGTATTGTTTGTTGTTGTTAAATAACATTTTGATATTTGTTTTGATTGTATCGTATTGTATTGTAACTGATAAGTTTACAAAAATACCCTCAATTATTTTAAATATTTAAATTTATCAAGAATTACACATAAAATTATTTAAGAAAATCTCTTTCTACTAATTTATCAGTAATTATGTCTTATATATAAATTAAGCAATTAAATTCATGCAAATTCTATCGAAATTAGTTGAACAAGTTTATAATATTAAAAAAAATAATAAGTACACTAATTCATAATTAGATCATAGTAATAAAAAAAATTTAAAAAATGTTAAGTAGACTCCATTCAGACAAAAGCAAAACAAAACCTTTACCTGAAGAGTATGGAGAAGCGGAAGAAGAACAAAACGAGTTTTTAGGTTATTATATAGGCTATATTTGGAATGTTGTCTTTGAGAATTTATATAGGCTATTAGACTTCACGTACAATTCTATTATAAAATTATATGAGAAAGAGACTTTGCTATTATTTAAAACAAAAAAAAGGTAAAGGGTAAATAGAATTATAAGGTAATAAGTTAGGGTATAATTAGAAAGAAAAATAGGAAAAAATCCCACCACATCAAATCGGTTGTTTCAAAAAATTGGACTTTTCATTGTTCCGGAACAATGGATTTAACAATACAATACAAATAATTTTAACTAAACAATCAAAAAATATTGTTATGGAAAAACAATTCAATACGATACAATGGGTAACAACCATCCAAACAAGCTGTTAGTCACTAGAAAATTATAATTATCAAATATCAAGTATTCAAGTGAAGTATGATATCAATAGTCAATATCGTTAAATATCAAGTATCAGTCTATCAACTGAAGTTTGATATCAAATTTAGTGCGACATCCAGAATCCCGGTACACACGTTCAATCTCTTTCTCTTCTCTGGTGTATATTTTTATTTTATTATTTAGAACAGTTAATTTAATTTACATAATGAATATATTTAGAGCAGCCAAAAAATCGTGTACTAGTAGGGATGGTAGTAGTAAGAATAAACCTTTTAAAAAAATAAGAGGTGATGCTGGTTCTTCTAGTAGCTTTACACATATTTTGAGAAAGTTCACCTGAAAATTTAAATGTAGATTATAAGCAACTTCAAGAAAATTATGATATAGATGATAATTTAGATGATATTCCATCACCTGATAATCTGGAAACACCACCTGCTACACCTGGTAATGCTAGTAAAACTCAAAATACTAGGGGTGGAGGTCGTAGTAACACATGTAGGCCTCCCCTCCCTATTAAGAGGAATTGAAGATAAAAAAGTAAGTGTTGAAATTTTTTTTAAAGACTAGAAGAAGATAAAAATTATGTAAATTTTAAATTTGTAAGGAAGTTTATAAACATGAGACCGGAGGTAAGGCAGGGGGAACGGGTCAACTCCGTAGGCACATGGTAGATAACCACCCTATTGCATGGGGTGCTGATGAGGAAGGTGGGCAACAAAAACTTAACTCGAGTACTGACGGTTTAATGAGTAAGTACGATGTAGTGAAAGATCAGAAAAAATTAACTAAAATGGTTGTTTTAGGTTGTTTACCTTAGTATTGTTGCTTCACCATATGTTGTTACTTATATTCAAAGAATTGATAACCCTTTGTTTAAAGGTATTCCTATAAGTGCTTGTAGAACTGATATTTTTAGGATTTTTGGACAATATCAGACATATATCCGTTATTTGCTCGCTAGTCTTTCTTGTAGAGTTTCTCTTGCTTCTGATATTGGTCGTGCTGTTAGTGGAAATGATTATTTGACTGTTACATGCCATTGAATATATGATAATATTTGTATGAAAAAAGGTATTATTGCTTTTAAATATAATGAATATCAAAGTCATACAGATGCATTTTTAAGTAATACAATCCATGAAGTTGCTATATTTTAACAGTCGCGTCAGAGAGCGTATTTAGCCAAGCAATGCCGCAACTAGGAGATACCCATCATTCATTGGGCAGCAACGCTTAGGAAATTCTAGTGTGTATAAGATCAAAATGGTGAAAGGGCGTGAAGAGGGAGATGAAACGGAGGACCAAGAAATTGGAAATATAATGGTTTATGGTTCCGATTCAAGCAATACCGGAAATCAAGAACCTCATGTTGACATGGATGAACTTACAAAAATGATGCAAAGCATGTGATGTACTCTTTCTTATTTTATATAATTGTTGTAAACATTTAATTTGCAAGTTCAAAAATAAATAAATCAAAATAGAACTTGCAAATTAATCTGAAGTATTATTTATTATTAAATCAAAATATAAAACGAAAGCCTTCGGAGTTTGATCTTTACATATTGCCTATTGGTCTTAATAAATAAATTTTTATAGCCACTTATTTAAAAATTTAAATTTTAAATTTAAAACTTTAAATTTTAATGTTTAAATTTAATTCTAAGCCTTAAAAGTTTACAAACAGTTAAGTATCAATAACATTGAATAAGAAAAACAAAATATCCCAAAAAAAATTAAATAAATAACCCGGTCCGGTCCGGACCCGTTAAGTCCGAACCCAAACGGGCCCTAATTAGACCGGAATTTCCCAACTCATTACCAGCCCACTAACCAGCCCGGAACAATAACCAAACAGGCTATTTTTTTCGTGTCCAGCCCGCACCAGCTCGTCCGGTTAACACCAATAATTGGTATTATTGAGTATGGAAATGGCATCTTCCATGTAACAATAAGTCATATATTACTTTTATTCAACTAGAATCGGTATTACACTATTTTTTCTATGTTCCCAACAATTTTGGAAATGAGTAAAATCAGAATTTAATTTTCAGGGGAAGTGCAATCAACAGTTCATGAATTAGAGCTTCTTTAATTAAACCATTCCCAGAATTTTAAGAGACTTATTAGAATTTAGAGCAGCTTTAATTAAAATAAGCACAGAATTTTAATCGTCTTAATAGACATATACCTATATATACACCCTATTTAGTTAGCCTTAGTTCACCATTACTCAATTTGAGAAAGGATAGAAGCAAAAATGCCATCAGGTGCAAAGAAGAGGAGAGCTGCCCGGAGGAAGCAACAAGAAAAGGCACAAACAAAGCAAACTGATGGTAATTAAACCTAAATTTCTTGATAAATCTTAATTGTTAGTCTTGTAAAAATGGTAGCTAAAATATTGTCACTAAGTTCTAGTTTGTGTGATTCTTTTTGCTGATTGTTGTGTTACTCATGCAGATTTTACGACAGATTCTATTGTCAAATTGACAATACCAATTGAAGAGTTGGCTAAAGGTGATATTTTGCATGAAGCAGCTTCTGTTGACAAGGAATTGGAACAATCCAATCTGTCCATTGGAGAAGTTGCTGATGTAACTAAGGTTGCAACTGTGGATGACAATACTGTAAAAGAAAATGAAATTCCCTTGTTGAATGTCATATCCAATGATGTATCAGCTGTGTCTCAAAATGCTGGTTGCATTATTAAAACCACAGATTCTGGTGAAAATTTGAAAGAAAATGGATCTTTGGGAGTGGTGTGTGTTGATAGTAAGGAAACAGAAATGATAGATTCTCAAAACCGAGATTTCGTTTTTCCAGAGTTGGGGTTACCAGTTGTTATAGCCAACCGAGATTTCTCTTCTGCTGAGACTACGTCCGAATCCAAGGAAACACAGGCAGTTTCCATAACCGCAGTCTCTCCATCTACTGAGAATCAGGCTCACTTTTCTTGTCCTTTGGTACATTTAAATGAAAACTAATTTTGCTTTTCCTATTTCAATAGTATTTTCTATGTTGTTCAGACATTGTGCTAGCTTCTTCAGTTTTTCACTAAGGTGAATAATTTTTGGTTTATTTTGCAGCCTTGTAACCCTGAATGCACTGCTATGAAGGCGTCTATTGTAAATTTGATGGCAAGGGTTGGGGATTTTGAGAGTTCAATACATACCTTTAAAGAAGATCTGCAGAAGACACTGAATAAGCTGAATGATAATTCATTTTGAGCTAGATCTTGATCACGATTTTCCAATCTTTTAGTTCTAAATAGAAGGCAGGCTTTGCTTGACAAAGCTACTGCTTAATAGCATATTTTGCTATTTTATCTTCTTGTTATCCTACTGTTTCTACTTTCAGTAATACAGAGTTTCTTAGTTTCTTTATGTTCTGGTTCTCATTTTGTCAATCTTCTGTCTAAATATCCCTGCGCCTGTCCATGTAATTGTTTACATGTAAAATGGTAAAACGGTACTGTTGAATTTATATGTGATTTTTAGACAATTGAATTAATTTGATCTTGAAATAATAAAATAATTCAAAAATTATGTAATACTTGACCTTGAGATGGTCACAAAATAACATAAGCAACAATTCTGGGAACAACAATGAAATCTTAAAAACAAGAAGATATATTAAATTTTGAGTAGAATATAGCAAAAGTTTGTCAGAAAATTCGTGTCAGTGATAACTAATCTCACTATTTATAGCTACGTCTAGGAAAGGAGGTCCTAGTATTATGCTCCTCTTTAATGTCAATTATGAGGGTCATTGATGAAGATGTTACAATGAACATAATTGCTAAATTCCTAGTAATAGGTTATTGTTCTTAATGCCACGGAAGAGAGATTGTTCTTAGCCATACCCCATCTTGGGTTCCATGTGTCCCTCTTTTAGGTGGCCTCGTGTCAAAGCATATTTTATCCTATACAGATAGTCTCTCTGCTTTCCGGTGATACTACTTTGTGTTACCGAGAAATTGGTAAAAATACTCTTTTTGCGGGAATTACTATAACTCTCTCTGAAGGCTTCTGACGGTTGATTAGACGCACGCCTCTCCGCATTTAACGTATCGAATACGCGTCATCCTACGATTCAACAAAACTTTTGTCGTTTATCAAGGTAATCATGGCCATGAATTTAACCGCAAAAACTTTTACTTATATGCATCAACATTATCTTCTATACTTCCATAATTTTACAAGCTTCCCTTATTCGGCTTGCATCCTGCTCTTCGTCTAATTCTCTTCAAGCAAAAATATTTTCCTTCTTCCATACAATGGCTTCTTCCTCAAAGCGTACAGGTTTCAAAGAACAAGAGCAAGGCCGAGGATTCTGCTCCAACAGTGGGCTCCATTATCTTTAGAAGTCTTGTTACCACAAAAGACTTCGAAGAGAGATTTCATACTACTAATTCTCTTCATGGGCTGTTAGTAGTATCATTCTTCCATCCGTCCTTCTAGCATTCTTGCGGTGAAGAGAGACTGTAACTGTCACGATTTCCATATTGTTTCTCCTGATCTATCGGAGTGAGTGACCCTACCCATTTTTGTACGTATCCCTTTACTTGCGGTGTGTTATCTTTGAGTGGAGAGCTTGACTCCGTTATTGCTGAGTTTTGCCTCCGCTACCAGGTGTGTTTGGCACAAGTAGTGGAGGACTATTGCTTGCCTTCAGTGTTTGTGCCAGGAGACGGGAGAAGAGTTAACGTTAGCTCATATGATGAATCTCTATTCTCCAAAGATCTTTCGCGGGGGAATGATAAACCTCTGCAAGCGTGGCCACCATGCTTTGTTATCTAGGATGGATGATGACAACGACAGTGGGTGGATGGAACGGTTCGTTGCAGTTGCCATCAAAGATATCATTCCGGCAACGGCTTCATCTTTTCCGACTGCTTGGAACCGGACTCGTAAGCTCTTTGTTTAATATTTCTTTTATAAATATTCTTTTCTACCATTATTGATCCTCTATCCTTCGTCTATTTCAGCAACCCGATGGATCCCACCAGTGGTTGAAGGTTTGGACCGGTGGGTCCAGAAGATCTTGGATGTTATAACGCCTGAAACTCACTTGTGGAAAGAACTGGCCCTTAAATACGGGTGGAAGGCCAAAAATCATGGTAATTCAAACTCATTGTGCTTCAATTTTTCATGTGAAGAACTTGATTTATACCTTCAACCTTGTCTATGAAATCAGGTCTACCCGCGGGCTCTGTTGTTGTCCCCGAGGAGGACATCTTGGCTGATCCTACTGATGCGGCGAGACTGCTTCAAGAAGCGCTTTCTTGAACATGTATCTCCGGGCCTGCTTCGGGTACAAATGTATCATTACGGAGTCCCCGGACGGAGGACAAACAACCAAAAAGAAGATGTTCCTCCACGATCGGGGAAAAGAATAAGAGGGCGAAGAGTGTTTCCCCCGAGTCATCTCCGATAGTGATGATGATTGTCCCTCCTTCCGGGCCGGTCGTAGACACCGTGATGATCGACGATGATGAAGAAGCTACTGATGATGGAGCTTCTCTACATAGAAGACGATGATCCTCATCATTTCAATAGGATGCTCTACTTGTTGAGATAGTTACACCAACCGAGGACGATGTTTTGACACTTTGGGGAGAGTTCGATTTTGTAGATAATGCCAACTCCCATCTTCAGGCCCCAATTGTTGTGCACGGTGTTGTGGGGCTGAGTACCGGGTCCCTGCCATCTTTGATTGGCGAGCATCCAACAACCAACGTTGTATTTGATGCAGCTGCTTCTCACTCTTCTACCCCATCAACTTCGTCTCCATCTTCGCCAACACAAGCAACTGCTACATCATTTTCATTTCATCTGCATCTATTCTTCCACCAACAGGTTCCACATCACCTCCATCGGCCACACTTGACCATGAAGGAAGTGTTCCTCTTCCCCAGTCCCAGTTCATGGGAATTTGGGGCAAAATTACGATGCCCTTTTTGGAGATCTACAAGGGAAGAGGAATATTACTCTTTCGGTCTCCACTGGATGTAACTTGCTATCCCGATCGATGGAGCTTGCTAATTACCTGAGAAGGATTGGAAAAAGGATCAGGCTCTTTCCGGAGAGTGCTTGTTGAACAACGCCATGCACAACACTGCAACGGTATATTCTTTACTTCTTTTGTTATTTCTACTATTTTTGCATAAATACATCCTGAGTTTATTTTTCTTACATTATAGGCCAATTTTCTTGTTTCCGAGGGCCTTCAAAGATTGATTAGGGAAAAGGAGGAACTTACCTCCAAACGGGATCAACTTCTGGTTGAACGCGACCAAGCCGTTATTCGCCTCTCAGAATTTGAAACTAAGGCAACCGAGGTTGTTGTGTTGGAAAATCGTTTGCAGCAAAGTGAGCATGAAGTGGAGACTCTTAGCCAAGAGATCGCTCCGTTGAGAGTCCAATTTGAAGAGGCTGGAGCCAAACGGGCTGAAGTCCATAATGCCATACTTGCTGCATCCGATCATGTAGCTGCCTCTGCTAAAAGATTGAGCAACTTAAGGCAACCTTGAATTCCAAGGTTGAAGAGCTTGATGCTGCAGGGTGAAATATGCCCAGCTGGAGGAGAAGCACAAGAGGACCATTGACCATAACAAGATTTTCATATCTACTGTCTACGAACTTGATGTTAGCCTCAAGTCTGTTAGATGCACCCGGGAAAACCTTTCTGCCGTGATCACCCAAAGAGGAACTCAAGCGCCAAGTGGCTTCCCTCATTGTTGAGAAAACCTATGCTATGTACAACATGAGGAGGAAAACCTTGGAAGAGGCCAAAACTAGTATTGTCGATTTTTGTGCCGAAATTACTAAGGCTCGTGAGCTTGAGTTAGCTGCTAAAAGTGGTCTCCTGACGAGGTATGATGATCCTGGTCCTTCTGGTTCCAGTTCCAAGTTTTCACAAAATGAAGAAGAAATCGGAGGATAATAATGCTGAATGCTAAACTAGTGAAGATCAAAATGTTGAGCCATTGGTGGATCCATTTACTGCTCCCGGGGACGCGAACACTTCTCTTCCTCCGAATTCTGGAGATATTGCAGTTTAGCTTCTCTTTTCTTTTTCCAATTCTTGTATCTATGTCGTTTTGGCATGTTATTGTAAATAGAAACATCTTTTTGCTCAAGTATCTGTTTGAGTCTTTCTTTTGTTTGAATATTCATGCAAGTCTTTAACCTTTGCATTTTCTTCCTTTTGCTTAAGAGTTTTGCACAAGTTTTTCTGTTTGCATATTATTATGTAAAGCCTTGAGTGTATTGTCCCCGAAAGCATTTTGGTTCTGGGTATCAACACTTATTCGTGAGGGCTTCTGTAAGTATTTGCGCAAGTTTACTTTTTGCGCCCTTTCGTATACGACTTCAGATGTCTTTTTTCCCAAAGACGTTTTGATTCCTGGCATGAATTCATCTGAAACCAACCCTTTAATGTGAGAGTTTTTATAAGAGAGGGCCCTCTTATCTTTACGGTGCTCTTCAAGAGGATGTCTCATGTTTATTACGGCACTAGCATTTGAATTACTTGTTTAACTTTCAATTGACAAAGTTGATAAAAACAAAAGGATTTCATTTTACTTTATTCCTTCTATTTTAAAAAAGTACATAAGCATTTGCTATGCTGAAAAGAAATTTTCATTATTTGTGACTAATTTGTACAACTTGTTTCTACAGGGCTATCCCCGGTCCCGATGATATAATTTTTTTTTGGTTTTTCGTTCCCGGTTGACGTGGTAGTCGTTGTATCTTCATATCATTCCCCCTAGTGTTTGAATGCGAAGATTGCAAATTAGAACACTGGAAGTCTTGTATCTTCAAAGATTCCACCAATGAATTGCTAGATAATCCTTAACTCAGTAACATACTTTACTTCCCTCAGGAATTTATGTTACCGAGCGAAAGACTATATAACAACCCTCTAGTGGTTTGCGCTCGTGAACGGACGGGTAACCTTTTCTCAATAGAAAACTTCGCTTCCCGGTGGGAATTTTCTATAGAGCAAAAAATTATCTAATCGTCCCCGAGTGGATCTTTTCATGCGTGCCTTGCTATAAAAGGTCTTATTGTTGCTGTCTTCGTAGTATGATTACTGTTGTTGCCTCGTTAAAAACCTTTCTAGAAAAACCCAATTGGGACAAAATCTGAACGAAGGGAAAAAGAGTGCAACACATACTTTCCGCTCGGGTAATGTTCATAAGCAATAATATCTTTTGAGGTGCGCCACGTTTCAGTTGCTGGGAAACTTTTCTCCATTTTGGTTCTCCAATTCATATGAACCTTTTCCGGTGACAGCTGAAACCCGGTAGGGGCCTTCCCACGTTTGGCCTAACTTCCATGCGTTGAGCTCCGGGGTGTTTTCAGCTACTTTCTTTAGGACCAAGTCGCTGACTTTGAAATAATGAAAGTTAGCTCTTCGATTATAATACCGCTCCATTCTCTATTTTTGGGCTGCCATTCTTATATGGCCAAGTCCCTGCGCTCATCGAGTGGCTCCAAGTTGACTAACATTGCTTCATTGTTTGATTCTTCATCTTCTTGGAAATATCTCAAGGTGGGTTCCCTTATTTCTATCGGTATTAAATCTTTTGCACCGTACGCAAGGGAAAGGGAGTTTCTCCTGTGCTCGAATTGGCCGTTGTTTGGTATGCCCATAAAACCATGGTAATTCCTCGGGCCAATTACCTTTTGCCGCTTCCAAGCTTTTCTTAAGGTTTTGAATAATCACTTTATTCGTTGACTCCGCTTGACCATTTTTGCTCGGATGATAGGGTGAAGATGTGATCCTCTTTATTATTAACTATTCGAGGAACTTTGTAATTTTTGCACCAATAAATTATGGCCCGTTATCGCATGCTATCTCCTTGGTATTTCGAACCTGCAAATTATATATTTTCCCAAAAGAATTCTGCCACTTCGCGCTCGCCGATCTTATGATACGGACCTGCTTCCACCCACTTAGAAAAATAGTCAATCAAGATTAAAAGAAATCTTACCTTTTCGAGAGTCGACGGTAGTGGTCCGATGATGTCCATCCCCCATTTCATAAATGACCACGAGGACAGAACCGAATGTAAGGGTTCTGCCGGCTGATGCACCAGTGGTGCATAGCGTTGGAACTTATCACATTTTCGTAAGAAGTCATTGGCATATTATTCCATGCGGGGCCAATAATATCATGACCTTACCAACTTCAGCACTAAGGATTCTGTGCTCGAATGGTTGTCTTATATCCCTTTGTGAACCTCTCTCATGACATAGTTAGCTCCAGATACCCCTAAGCATCAGTCCACCAGTCCTTGGAAAGATTTTCTATACAATTGGACTCTCTTGAAGCTATATCACGTTGCTTTGGCTCGCAGTGCACGGGATTCTTTGGGGTCTTCGGTAGCTTTCCGTGCTCGAGATAATCAATGATTTCATTTCTCTAATCCTAAACCAAGTTAGTCGCATTTACCTCATAGTAACATTTGTATCCAGGATTGAGTTCATTAGATGTACTACCGTCCCAGATTCTGATCCCTTTATTCCTGTCGATGATCCAAGGTTAGACAATGTGTTTGCTTCTGCATTATCTTCCCTTAGGATATGAGTAATCGACCACTCCCAAAATCACCTCAATAGAGTATGTACCTTTACCACGTATTGTTGCATGTACTCCTCTTTGATTTCGAGGGTTCCGTAGACCTGATTTACCACTAGCTGTGAGTCGCACTTGATTTCAATGACCTCGTAATCAAGTCCCCGAGCCAATTCGAGCCCTGCTTCATTGTTAGTTAATGGGACCATTCTAATGGCTTTCCTTAGGGTTTCAACTGAAGGCGTGATTAAGACTATACCAAGCCCGTACCCTTTTATGTTGGAAACTCCATCTGTAAATAAGGTTCAAACCCCTGATGTTGATTCTGATACCATTACTGCCTCCTTGGTTGCTAGAGGCAGTAATATTTGACTGAAATCGACCACGAAGTCAGCCAATACTTGCGACTTAATTGCAGTCCTTGAATATATTCTATGTCGAACACTAATTTTGATGGCCCATTTGGCCAATCTACCCGAGAGCTCGGGTTTATGGAGGATGTTCCATAAATGAAAAGTGGTCACCACGACTATCAGGTGGTATTAGAAGTAGGGCCTCAGCTTCCGAGCGGTGACTACGAGAGCTAAGGCCAATTTCTCCAAATGTGGGCAACGAGTTTCTGCTCCCATTAAAATTTTACTAACATAATAAATTGGAGATTGCGTACCTTTATCCTCATGGACTAAAACCGCACTCACCGCAACTTCTGAGACCGTGAGGTAGACTAACAACATTTCATCTTCTTTTGGTCTTGAAAGTAATGGAGGGCTTGACAATTATTTTTTCAAATCCCTCAAAGCATGTTGGCACTTCGATGTCCATTCGAAATTATTTTTCTTTTTGAGTAGTGCGAAGAAACGATGACATTTTTCTGTTGACCGGGAAATGAACCTGCTCAAAGCTGCCAATCTCCCTGTGAGCCTTTGGACTTCCTTCACGTTTCACAGTTAGTCCGAGATGTATTCTATGTCCTTGATCTTATCGAGGTTTACCTCAATTCCCCCTTGCGATACCAGAAATCCAAGAAACTTACCAGGGCTGATCCCAGACACACATTTCTCGAGGTTAAGTTTCATATTATGCTTCCTTAGGATGTCAAAAGTTCCTTGCAGATTTTTAAGGTGATCACTTGCATTCAAAGATTTAACGAGCATATCATCTATATAAACTTCCATAGTTTTTCCTCTTTGGTTTTCAAACATCATGTTTACGAGTCGTTGATAAGTAGCTCTGACATTTTCAACCCGAATGGCATCACATTGTAGCAATATGTACCAAAATTCGTTATAAAAGAAGTCTTTTCCTGATCCTCCAGGTTCATCCTAATTTGGTTGTACCCAGAATAAGCTTCGAGGAAACTCATTAACTCGTGCCCGGCCGTGGTATCAATCATTTAATCGATGTTTGGCAGTGGGAACGAGTCCTTCGGGCATGCCTCGTTAAGATCTTTATAATCTACACACATGCTAAATTTATTGTTTTCTTAATAACTACAACTACATTGTCTAACCAGTTTTGATATATTACCTATCGGATTGAAGCCATATTAAGTAACCAGGTTACCTCTTCTTTGACAAATTTATTCCTTGCTTGAGCAATAGTGTGTTTCTTTTGTCTTACCGGAGGTATAGTGGGATCCAAACTTAACTTGTGTACGACTACCTCCGTTGGGATACCTGTCATATCCTTATGTGACCATGCAAAACAATCGGCATTAGATTTAAGGAATTTAATAAATCCAAACCTGAGTTCCGAGTTCAGTTCTGTCCCCAAGTGGACTTCCTTTCTAGGAATTCTTCGAACAATTCAACTTGCTAAAGCTCTTCCGCTGTGGATTTTTTTGCATCCGACTCTTCTGGAACATGGAAATATCTAGGAACATGGAAATATCTAGGTCTCTACTCATGTAATTTCTATGCCGCGCGTTCCTTTTCTTTGCTACTGGAGACCGAAAATTGCATTCATCTCCCTTGTCGCCGTTTGGTCACCCTTTATCTGCTTAATCCTTGAGGTGTTGGCAACTTTAGCAATTGATGATATGTTGATACAACTTTCATCTCGTGTAACCATAACCTTCCTAGAATGATGTTATATCCCATATCACCATCTATCACTCCAAAGATAGTTGTTTTTATTACTCATTGGCGTTTGTGAGTAATAAAATTTCTCCTCGGGTTGCTATGTTCGCGAGGTTGAATCCGGCTAGGAGCTTTGTGGTTGGAATAATGTTTCCGGTGAGTTTAGCTTGCTCCAATGCTCTCCATTGTATGATATTAGCCAAACTTCCTTGATCCACTAAAACACGTTTAATCTTAAAATCTAGCACATTTAAAGAAATTATCAGTGCATCGTTGTGTGGTAGTAGCAATCCGTCTACGTCATCCTCCACAAAAGTGATATCGTCTTCCCGAAACCTTTTGCTATGGGTTATTGATACTTTTGTCTTCTTTGATGCCTAAATGGTGACCCCGTTGATCGCGTTCCCTCCGAAGATCATGTTGATCATTTGGCTTGGGGGTATCTTCTCTTTCTTTTGGGGGTTCTACATTGTCCCGGTTCCGACCATAATTGTTCTTAGCACGGTCACTCAAGAATTCTATGAGGTGACCATTCTTCAATAATATTGATACTTCTGCCTTGAGGTGTCGACAGTCCCCTGTTTGGTGGCCATTCGTCACGTGGTATTCACACAATAAATTGGGATATCTCTGGCCGGGATCAGATCTAATTGGTTTCGGGAACCGTTCTTATTTGATGTTTCTCATGGTTGACACAAACTTCATTATACTGACGTTGAAGTTATATTCCGACAACTTGGGGTAAGAAGGATCCCGTGACCCTAACGCTTCTTTATCTTGCAGTGAGCTATTGATCCGACCGCGATCCATCCTTGTGTCAACGACGGAGCTATCCGCTATCCGTAAGATTCTGCTGCAGCCTTTGGTTCGCTTGTAGGGCAACAACCGGCCCCTCGAAATCCATCCGTGCATGTCGTAATCGTCTTTATATAGGAAATGCAATAATCCTAGAGGGACAGAGGATAAAAAATGTTCTACATGTGCCAGACTTCAAGTTCAACCTACTTTCAGTATCAAAACTGACCAAGGACGTTGTTTGAACTGTTAAATTTTTCCCTGATTTCTGTCTTTTACAGGGTCTTTATAGTGGCAAGGTGATATGTATTGGTATAGAAACAAATGGACTTTACACCCTTAAATAAGCAATAAAGCCATTAGCAACAACAACAATGATAAAAGGAAACTATAACACAAATTATGGCATTCAAGATTAGGACATCCTTCCATGAAAGCAATGCAACATATTCCTACCTTGAAAGGTTTACCAGATGAGTATACTCAACAAGAGTGTCATATATTCCCGATGGCAAAGCAACACAGGTCAACATTCCCAGATAGCAAAAGTAAAACAGACTATAGTTTCGAGCTTGTACACCTAGATGTTTGGGGTCCTTATAAGCAGCCTACATATGATAGGAAATATTACTTTGTCACAATTGTTGATGACTATAGTAGATATACTTGGGTATGTTTCATACAGTCCAAATGTGAAGTGATAGTTGTGTTGACAAATTTCTTTTCAATGATAAAAAATCAATTTGGCATGAATGTTACAGTACTGAGATCTGACAATAGTACAAATTTCTTCAAATTTAAATGCGGTGCTTTATTTTCTGCTCTTGGAATAGTTCATCAAAGTAGTTGCCCACACACGTCACAACAAAATGATGCTGTAGAAAGGAAACATAGACATATTTTGGATGTTGCAAGAGCCTTAAGAACTCAGAGTTCAGTCTCAATTAGATTTTGGGGAGAGTGTATTAGGACTGCAGTTTACATAATTAATAAGCTCCCAACTGCAGTCCTCAAAGGCAAGTCACCTTATGAAATACTTCATGGCAAAGTACCTAAACTGGAACATTTGAAGGTGTTTGGATGTTTGTGTTTTGCCAGTGTCTTACTAAGGTAAGATAAATTTGCTGCAAGAGCAAAGAGATCAGTGTTTATGGGCTATTCAGAAGCACAAAAGGGGTATAGGTTGTATGACCTGGAGTCTAAGTCGTTTTTGGTAAGCATAGATGTTTCCTTCAGGGAAACTGTATTTCCCTTCAAGAAAAGGAAGTGTGGAGACAATGAAGATGGTGATTTATTCCTGTTGGATCCAATTGAGATCATGACTTCTGTTACACCAGAAGCAGGATCTCGACTTACCAACTCAGCTGATGAACAAGACATACTGTCTGACACTTCTTCAGAAGAAATACATTTGGAGAATATAGCAGAACTAGAGGAAAACCTGGCCAATTATGAGACAAATATCAGTCCCGATTATATTGATAACATCTCATATTCCAGCATACCAGCTGAGATGAACCTACAACAGGTTGTCATAAATAAACAAGATACAAGTGAACAGTCTGTTGAACAAACTGCAAGTGAGCAACTTGAAGAGTTAGCTGTAGGGGATCAATCTGATAACCAAGAATCAAACATAAGTAGACCTAGTAGAGTCTCTAAGACTCCTACATGGTTGAAGGACTATGTTGTCGGGAAGAAAACTTCAGCCTTCTGTCAGTATCCTATTAATGATCATATGTCTTATGAACATCTACCTGAATCCTATCAATCCTATATTGGTCTTGTCTCAACTGTTGTAGAAATAAGAAGCTTTAAGGAAGCATCTCAAGATGAGAGATGGATAGAAGCCATGAGGCAGGAAATAACTTCCTTGGAGGACAACCGCACCTAGGAAATTGTTGATCTCCCAGTAGGCAAACTAACCGTGGGATCTAAATGAGTATATAAAGTTAAGTACAAAGCCAATGGAGAAATAGACAAGTACAAGGCCAGACTGTTAGAAAAAGGGTAGACACAACTGGAAGGTTTAGACTATCATGAAAGGTTCTCACCAATTTCCAAGATGGTAGCTGTGAGAACAATGATAGCTATTGCAGCTTCAAGAGATTGGGATCTTTCACAAATGGATGTAAATAATGCTTTCCTACAAGGAGATTTGTTTGAAGAAGCATACATGGATTTGCCTTAAGGTTTTCACGGATAGGAAGAGTATAAGGTATGCAAGCTACTTAAGTCACTCTATGGCTTAAAACAATATTCTCGACAATGGAACATCAAGCTCAGTGATGCCCTAATAAAAGCAGGCTACAAGCAGAGTTCTTATGATCATTCTCTATTCACAAAGAGGGCTAGAGATGAATAGTCATAATCTTGGTGTATGTAGATGACACTGTCATCACAGGGAGCAACAAGAAGATGATTGAAGAAGCTAAAGACACCTTCATAACATGTTTAAATTAAAGGACTTAGGAAAGTTGAGATTTTTTCTGGGCATTGAAGTTTTAAGATGTGAGTCTGGGATTCTGCTTAATCAGAGAAAGTATGCTTTAGAATTGCTTGAAGACATTGGCTTGAGTGAGTCCAAACTTGTTACTACTAAGGCTATAATGTGGGCCGGGCCAGGGCCTAAACGGGCCATGTGGGCCGGTCCCAACAGGTCCCGGGCTTCACGGGCCTATATGTTGTAACTGGCCCGGGATGGGCCTAGACCCGGGCCTAAGTGGGTCGGGCTATTTTTTTTATCTAAGGCAATTTCTTGTAAATTATATAATATAATTGTGACTTAAATCTTGTAATTCAAATTCAAACACAAAAATATTGTAAAGAGATATTCAAGGGAATGCGTTATAATTTTTATTATTATGACATTAACAAAAAAAGGCAATATCTTTCTTAGTCTTCCTCCCCCCCNATATTAGTTTACATTGTATCTCTTACAAATTTCATAAATCCTTTAAGGTCTGGAGGAATTTCCGTTGGTGGTGGCGAAAAAGAAGCTTGTTCATCACCGCTTCCGGGCGAAGCAACATCCTCCGCAAGTTCAGATAGCATTTCTTTGTAAGCTTCGTCTACCTCTGGTTGTGATTCAGCAAGTCCAAAGTTTCTTTATTCCGAACGGATCCAATCTCTGAAAAGTACTGATTTTTCCAAGCTCTCCTTCATAGACGCTCTATGATCACCGAGTTGAAGTCTTGCTTGACTGAAAGCGCTCTCCGATGCCATTATTGAAGCTTGAACAGTTAAAATGTCTCGATCCATCCTTGAAAGAATCAGATAGTATTTTTCTTTGTCCTTCCACCATTCCAAAATATTAAAGGAGCCGTCGGGATTCACTTCTTCAAGTCCCTGCGACAAATAAACTTCAAGTTCATTTAGTTTTGAACAATCACTAGCCGTGGAACCTTGATGACCCCTGAAGTCCGCCCAAGCACTAAGTGCTCTTACTCCTGCAGTTCTTTTAGATGATTGCGAACTAGAAGAAGTATGAGTTGGAACATTTGGTCTAGCTTGATCTAAGGCAAGTTGATAAGCACTATAAATAGTTAGAGCATTTATTTTAATTGAGGCTATTGCTTCCGGAAGTGTAGACAATTCCTCATCTTCAAGTGCTAAACCATTATAAACTTTTTCATACCAAAATTGAGGACCTCCTAATTTCATAGTAGGATTTAACAAGGTAGCAACACCATAAATAGGAAAAATAGGGAAAAAATATTTTTTAAACTTTTGCCTCATAGAATCAATAGCAAGTTCATAAATTATCCACCCTCTGAAAATTGATTAAACAAGGTAGCAAGTTCTGCAAGATAAATTAAATAGTTAGAAATAGTAGGATAATATTGCCCAGATAATTCATTTGTAGCAATATAAAATTTTTCTAAAAATTCTACAAGCATTTTAACATTAGCTCAATCTTGATTTGTAAGGTGCTCATCATCATCAGCTACACGAGCATTAAACGTTGAGTTTATTGGGTTTCTATATTCATATGCAACCACTAGAGTTTCATACATGTAATTCCATCTAGTTGGACAAGGTTTATGAACCTTTATTTCTCTTAGGCCAAATTCACCGCATCTTTTAAAATATTCTCTAAGTCTACTTCTACGGTTTGAATAAAAAAGACAGTTAAGGGCCATTTTAACCTTTTCAATTTCAACATTTAAAATTCTCATACCATCACCGAAAATTAAATGGTAAATATGACAAATACATCTAACATGAATAATATTACTAAATACAGGATCTAGTGTATTGGTAAGCAAGACTATAGCATTAGTGTTACTAGAAGGATTATCCATTGAAACTGACATTATTTTATCTCTAATGCAAAAATATCTACAAATATCTGTAACCGTTCTAGCAATAAACTTCCATGTGTGACGTGAATTAATTACTATATAAGCAATAATGCGCTTTTGCATTATCCAATCCTCATCAATCCAATGACTGGTAAAAATAAGATAATCACATTCATTACCACTTCTACCTATATCAGTAGTAATAGCAAAACGATAATTTATATGAGTAAATAAATAGCGCAAATATTGTTCATATTCATGTTTATATTTATAAATATGGCTCTTTACGGTTGTGCGATGTCATCCTTTATAAGTAAGATTAAAAAAATATCTAATATAATGCACAAAGTGAGGGTTAGAAGGAAAACTATAGGGTAAGCACATAATAGTAACCATTTTTGCCAATTCTTCACGATCTTTTCTTGGATCGTAATATAAAATACCACCGGTAGCAGGGTTAATTCCCGGTTGAATTGATTTGACCCGGTACTAGGGTCAACCTGACTAGGTACACTTGTCCACTCGGCCGCATCTTTCATTTGAAGAAAATTGACTTTATCTCTAGGGTGTTTCTTTATGTGTCTAGTCAAACTTCCCGTACCCCCCCATCTCCAACAAATTTAAAAGCCAAATCTGCTCCACAAGTTTTACACTTAGCCTTATTTTTTCTCTTAGTTGAATAAAAAATGCCCAAACATGAGATGTTTCGCTCCGTTTAGAAGGTTGTCTAGAAAAAGTAGGGACAGTAACAGGAGGGTCAGACGGAGCATCATTTGGATTATCAATTGGGTTAACTTCAACAACAGGACTAGTGGGTGCATCGTCATCCGGTTGTGTTTCATCTAAATCTATATTTTCCTCATCATTTTTATCAATAGTTGGATTACCATAAAGAGCATTCATATATTCATGGTTTAATTGTTCACCTAGTGCAATCTCATGGTAAAATTGACTATCGGTAAATTGTAATAAAGTGTTATCGCTATCAAGAATAGCAGGGGTAGGACGGGTAACAGGTTTGGGTCGGGCATCCGGGGGAAGTGGAGGAGTAACAGTTTGGCCACTAGATTCACCAATCTTGGATTTTTCCTTACTTTTACCAAACATATTTTTCAAAGAATAGGACATATTAATTAAAAACAAACAAAACTATAATATTAAAACTTAAGAGTTGGAACGAGTTTACCGAATTGACGAACAACTTGTTGAAAATTATATATCGTTGAAGACTTGAAGACTTCAATTCACCAACTTGACAATTTTTCACAAATTGCAACAATAAAGTAAGCAACTATAGAAGAAAATTAGAGAGAGATTGATGATTTTTTGAGAAAAATGAAAGAATGAGAGGGTATTTATAGTTGAGAATAGGAAAAAAGTGTAATTATAAAAAGTTTGGGGCTAAAACAATGTTGAGGGGTAAAATGGCTATTTTTCAAAGTGCCAAACGACTATTTTTGCAGGCCAACGGCTATAATTTAAAGCTTCCAACCGTTGGCCTTTTATTCAGGAATTTTTTTTTGTTTTTAAAACTAATCGTTTGGCCCGTTTAGGCCCGGTTGAACCGGCCCACTTAGGAACCGGTCTCGGGCCCAAGCGGTCCCGGGCTCACGGGCTCAATGGTGAGGACCGGCCCACATGGGCTCAAATACCCAACTGGTCCCGGGCTTAAACGGGCCAGCCCGTTTAGGCCCACTACTCATATGGATTTGCGGGCCTGGACCGGCCCACATTATAGCCTTAGCTTCATGTAGAATTAGATCTCTTATCCGTAGCCTAAAGTTCCAAGACCAAGCGTATGTTTAGGCTTGAGTTTATGCTGTTGTACGGTTCAAGACTCTAGCAAGCTGTGTGAGCTTTAGCTATTCTCTGTAAATATTCCTCTGGTAATTACTAAAATTATTAGTTACCAACAAATAATAATAATAATAATAATAATAATAATTTAGGAAGATAGCAGTATCCATGGAAGGCAAATAATGATAAGAATATTACTTGAACGTGTAATAGTTTGTTCAGTTCTTGAAAATGCATGCTTCTTACATGAATACATATGCCTCGAAAAATTTGGCATCAAGAAATTTCAATGCAGCACTTACAAGGCCAGCAAGAAGCTAAATGGCACCAAGATCAAACCATGTATGTCATTCCCACCTGGATAATATTCATGTGAGGAACACGCATTGTTGCAGCGCCTCCTCTACAGTTCTTCCTCATGAATGCATAGAAGTAATTTATTGACAATTTCTTGATGAACCAAGAGTTTTTCTTCGCCCTCACGTCCCCATGTCCAAGCAAATATGTAAATCCAGATTCTGTGGCTTCTCGAAGAGCAGAGAGCTCATATTCCAAACTAGGATCTTCATCCACTGACATAACACTAGCTGGCAATGCCATAGATGCTTCTGATGTTGATGCCCCTGCGTCTAATCTTTGATCACTCATTAATGGAATCTTAAGCTCGTCCATTCCATCACCATCCTGTATTTCAGATTCATCCCTGGACTTCACGGAAATGCTATCAAGATCCTGTTGAATCAGGTTGCTTTCCAAAGCAAGATCCAGGGCCTCCTTTCTTAGAAACTTCTCAAGGCTATCCACCAAAAGTTGCTCAAACGCATGATGATCTTCTTTTCTGACATCTTTATAGCCATATCTAGCTACACAACGGAACATATGATAGTCCTTCGGACCAACCCTTCGAAACAAGAACCTTTCATCCTGAGGGACAATAGGTACTGGTACATACTTGATGCATACAAAGACTATCACAGAGTGAATAGCTGGGAGGTCCAATAGGAACTGTCCCAAAATAGAGGGAATGCCTTGAACCAGCTCATTGTATAGTAAACCTATCCCTGGTACTCTTACAGTCCCAAGAGAAGAGCCAAGCTCATGCATGAAATCCATAGAAATCTTCTGCTTGACCTCACTCTGGTACTTCAAGACGCTCCCATAGTTCCAAAGATACATCACACAAAGGAAGAAAGTGGCAAAAACAAGTGGAAGCCAACCACCCTCCAAGATCTTGGATAGAACAGCAGACATATAAATGAGCTCCATTGTTCCAAATATAAGTGGAAACAAGAGAGCCAGAAACAAATTTGTTTGCCATATCAGAAACATTACCACTGTAACCAAAGTGGTGCTAACAATCATGACACCAACTTCAGCTATGCCTGCAATAGAAAACGAAGAGCTTCATCTGAACTATGCTCAAGTAAGGATATCTACTAACGGCTGAAACTCATTTTAGCTCTATAAGTAGCTTGAAGTTATAATTTGATAGAAAAAGAAGGGAGTATAATATTGAGGGACAAGCAGCCCCAGAGCCATTTTTTCTTCTTTTCTTTCTTCCATCTCTCTTTTCTTCTGCGGCTTTAATTCCGAAATACGCTCCTAATGATATATATGTATAGCTGGAGCTTCTTGAAGAAGTGAATGTTGAAGAACAAATGCAATTGAGAGGGAGAACAAACAGCAGAGTTTCAAGCAAGTACTCCCATCCGTACCAATTTATATAGCAGTGTTTGAACTAGACACACAATTCAAGGAAGGCACTTGACAATCTTTCTGGAGTGGACCACAAAGAAAGAGTGCCATATGGAATGGAATAGATCAAAAAATCTTTTGTCTGTTTTAACAAAACCAAAAAAAAATTGCAAAAGTTAGGGACAAACCATATGCATTGGCTATGTCTGTCGTGCTCCTGAAGGCAGCAACAACAAGCATGCACATTATCATCAAAAACCAATTAATGACAGGAATGTAAATTTGACCCATGTGCTTCTTTGAGGTGTGAATAATCTTCAACCTTGGGAAGCATCCAAGAGCCATAGCTTGCTTAACACATGAAAATGAAGCAGATATCATGGCCTGACTAGCAATTATGGCTGCTACAGTTGCTATCCCAAAAACGGGCCAGAAAAAACCATCTGTTGTTGACAAAAACTACTAGCGTCAAAGAAGTGCTTAATAATCAAAACCGTTCAACATTTGAATCTCTTAGAAAAAGGAAGAAGCAAAAATAAGTTTACAAGCTTCCTCTTGGCAATAATACCTGGGACAGAATCATAAAATACTCTGCTATATGAATTTGGGTGTTTCATAAGATAAGCAGCTTGGCCAAAGTAGGCCAAGAAAAGGCAGGGGAACACCACGCTTGTGAAGGCAATCTTCAGCAGTGAACTTACATCAGAATGGAAACAAATGCTGCAGAAATCATATTTATGGAAAGGTAGAGGACACTTTAAGACAAGGCAAAATAAAGAAAGGGACCTGTATAGACTTCACAGAGAAATGACCTAAATCAGCAAACATTGCTTCCGCTCCTGCAATAATTCATCAAATAGCTTATCAACTCATCAAAACTACTCATATCGTGCCTTAATGGCAAACTAGTTGGAGTCGGCAATAGAATCCTATATATATCTAATAATTCGTCTTTAAAGGAAAATTATGAGTTCTCTAGGACTAAGCTTTTTCTTGATCTAACACTTAGTCCTACACTAACATAGATATATCTGAACAAACAAAAAAGACTCCTGGAAAAAGAAGTAGGTTCTATCGAGATTTCAACTCAAGCTATATGTCCGAACCCCTAGACCATGGTAAGCTCAAACAGCATTTATATCATTAATATTCTAAGTAATTTCTCGGGTTTTCCAGATGGATGCCCAGATACATGCATCATAAAGAAATAACACATTGCAAATCAGATTTCAACTCAATAGAAGCATTTGCTAGAGCAGTCAGGAAAAAGGAACATTCATTGTCTTTGAGAATAGCTTGAATCCTTGTTTCTTATGAATCAAACAATGCATGCTTGCGCTCGTTAGAAGACAAGAAGCCATTAGGCCATCAATTTAAACTTTGCAAATGTCTCAATTATCATACTCCCCATTACGCACACAGTAAGAGAAGTAAAGAAGGCAGCCCCACATATGTGCACATAAATTGAAAACTCAGACCTCTGCATGCACCAAAATATTTTAAGAACTCTAGACCAAACCAACGGAGAAAGGAACTCCACGTACCTGTGATGCATAAAACACAGCCACCAAGAGCTGACCATCCATTGGTTGAGTTCTTCTTGAAGAACAGATAGATATAAGCTGGATTTAAAGCCCTTAAGACAGTTACATCATGCTTCAGCAGGTTATAAATTCCTATAGACCCCAGACTGAAGAACCACAAAGCAAGGGCAGGAGCAAATGTAAAACCCACTTTGCTTGACCCATATTTCTGTATACTGAATAACGCGCCAAGGATGATGATTGAGGTGATAACAAGAGCATCTGCAAACAAATTTAATAGGGTGTTTTATGCAAAGTCACCTACCAAGTTTGCCACATCTCTTCGTGATGGTTGGAGATAACAATGTCCATGATATGAATGTGCAGAGAGAACTTCAAAATATTTCATTGGAGAATATTTAAATCAAATGCCTGCGATACTAAACATATGCTGAACAGCCAAATTTTGCCATTCCAATTAAGATGTAAAGTGGTGGTTTTACATATCGTAAGGGAACCTTAGTTTCCCACAGTAAAACTATAGCTAGAAGAGGCATGATTTGAAACGACTCATATCTTTTTGTTGTTGTCTTGGACCCATAATTAATCCTACGGATCTTTAGGATTAACATATTCTTTCCCATCCAGAAGTTTTCCTGAATAAGCCAAGTGGCACAACTCTTTCTACCCGTCCTGTATATTGTCCCTTTTCTGCAATGTTTTTTTTTTTTTTTGGTAAGGCCCTTTTGTTCAATGTAATAGAACTTTAATCACTGGTTTGTCAGATTTATATTTATAATTTTGCTACAGTACAAGTAAAAGCTAGAAGAGGCATGCTATCTGAAACCAATTTGCATTTCCAGTAGTGCACAAATTTTGCACTTCACTTCTCAGAAGTAGCTAGTAGCAGCAATTACAAAGAAAACAAGAAAACTCACTTGTGCCAAATCCGGGGATCTTACCCTGCAGCCCACTTACAGCAGACATAACTGCAACAAATCAAAAACTAATTAGAGAAACTAATCTAGGTGCCAGACAACTTAAAAGCATAGTAATAATTGTAACTCAAGGAACCCCGTTCACACACTAAGGCTACAAGCCTGTGAAGAAATAGAAATAACAAATGACAAATAATTGCAGAACTCAATGTTGTAGACGAGTTCTGCACAATGTAAATTGGATGTCGAAGCTTCTATCATATTAGCTAGCCCTGGGTTGTTCCTTTCTATTTGACCCTTTTTTATTGAGGACCTGAAGCTTTCACATCACCACTACAGTATGTACAAGGTAGTGTAGAGAATCCAAACAAAGGCGTCCATCTTATGCCAGTGATTGAACGGAACACAAATAATAGTGAAAAATCAGCTTTTTGTAGATATGTTTTAAATCAATAATGGTAGCAGAAGGTATTCTCCTTTTTCTTTTGAGCTAAATGAAAACCATCCTCCAAATTATGTTGATGAGGGAGTTACTATGGTAACTTCGTTCCGATAGGCACGATAACACCAAATAAGACATACAACTTACCCCTGAATTTTACAACTGCTGTGCTATATTTCTTAAACAGACATCAAAATTGTTCCGTCCTCTAAAACACTTCATGTCTCCTTTCCCATTCTTCCAGTCTTCTTCAACAAAGATAGTGATTAGCATTTATGACGAACGTAGAAGATCAAAACTGGATGCTAGAAAGTTCACTCAATGTTGGTTGTTGGCCACTTATGGGGGGGATCTTAGAAAAGACGCTTCTACACCTTTCAAGGACAACAAAATTGAAAATAAATAATAAATAGACTACCTGACATTGCTGGGGTCAGGATACCATCACCTATTATCATTGATGTTCCCATCAGAACCAACAGCAAGAGAAGGGTCTTCAGAGAAGATTTGCGTTCCAAAATCTCCTTTATAGTTAAAGCCCTTTCCAGCTCTGGAGTGGGCAACTTGAGCTTAAAACTTGAGATGCGTTCATCAGCTGGCTGTCGATTGGGAAGAAGGTTAACATTTGCATACCTGCAGATCAATGAATAGAGTGCAAATGTTCCTCCTGCCATTAAAATCATTGAGTTGTTAAGGAAACCATCTTTCCCCACAAGACAGGTACATGATAAGTCAAAAAAACAAAAGGCAGTTTTATGAACTAACCATACCTTCCCCATTATCATTGGCCTTGAGCACTATAAATACATATTTCAAAAGTGGAAGGAGAGCAATTGTGTATAACACAATGGACAATGCCCCCAAGACATCAACTTCAGATGTGATGGGCACCTTGCTGAAAACATCTGAGAAAACATATAAAGGGCTTGTCCCCAAGTCACCGTATACTACACCAAGCGTTTGAAACGCCAGAGCAAGTGTACTCAAAAGAGAAGCCTCCTGATTTGTTGAAGAGACATAAATTAGCAAAGGAAGACATGAAAGGAAGAAACTCTTCTCCAAAAGATAATCACAAGTACAAACTGAAAGAAGAGCAAGCATTTATATAATTATATCCCTATGGTTAACATTCTTATCTTAAGAACTTTTTCATGACACATTGTTAGCCAATACTATCTAGAAAATGGAGTTGCATTGCTAGCAGGAAGGGGTGTCAAATGACACCCCTTGCGGGGAAAATAAGGTAGGTAAAAACAAATTTTATATATATATATATATACTATGTATTGACTCCCCTTAATTTTCTGGTATGTTTATTTTTACATATTTTGACACCCCTTAACTAAAATTCTGGCTCCGCCACTGCTTGCTAGTCATTACGCAAAAGGAAAAGAAAACAGGATATAAGTTTTTCTCAAAGTTGGACCTTAGCTCTACTACATCCTTGCCAAAAACTCGAAAACTACTTCCACAAACTGCCGGAAATTATAATTAAGACAAATAACGAATTGCCTTTAAGATGAAACAATAAAGTTTTCTTGGCAACAGAAATCACATAATCTTATCCAATCTCAGATGATGAATACACAAATAGGGAATTTTTACCTTTTTATGGTGACCGCCATGAGCAACAGAAATCTCCATAGCTTCAACATCAAAAGAATCAACTCTTTTGGGCTTCTTGACAAGCCTTCTCCTTACAGATCCATAACCTTCTCTACTAATTTCTTCATCACCAAAGAGTAACCAAGGTGGTGATTCTGAGTCCACTTCACTACCATCCACCCATCTTGTTGACCCCCCACTTCCTCCAGTTGTGCATCTCTTCAATAATCCCACTGTACTGCTGCTCTCTTCTATCTCTCCTTTCACCATTTTTCCAATAATAATGCTTTCTTCTTTCACTATGGAATTTCTGCTATTATAAGATTTGGTAAAACTACACTATCACTTCAATCATTTCTGACAAATTCAAGAATCTTGAAACTTGTAATAACTAGACAAACGCACTACTTTTATCTTTTTAGAATTTTACCATTACAGTTTCAAAGCGGAATATTATCTCATATTCCAAGATCCAATAGGGATATTTGTCTAAATAGTAAGTACTTCCTCTCTTTCAAAATAAATGAGCTAGTTTGATTAGAATACTTTTTAATATTTGTGGTTTTAAATATTTATGGGTTAAAAGTTTTGTAGCGCCATAGCATTTATACGATTATAAAAGCTTTTCGTTAAGAATAAAATGGGTAAAATAAAAAGTTTAAAGTTGAATAATTTTTAAATTTAATATTTCCTCCGGTCCAAAATAAGGATTTTTTGGTATTTTTTTTTGTGGTCCAAAATAAGTGATTTTTTCTGATTTCAAGAATGAATTAATTATTATTTTTCCTACATTTTCCTTGAGTAAATAGTGTTGGAATATGTGCTAGGACTGTTTATGTGATATAATAAAGGTTAATATAGCCAATTTTATTATTAATTAATGCTAAAAAATGAATTTCATAATATATGTCAAAACATCTAAAAAATCACTTATTTTAAATAAAAATAATATTTTATTTATTTTAAAACAGACTAAAAAAAAAGATAGCTCGTAGTAACTTTTCAGGAACTGAAAAGGTACCGTAACATTGTAACAGAATTCAAGAATACACCAAACGACGTTGACATTTTCTTCAGCATGATTTGCGTTTTTTTGTCTCAATTTTGATTGGTTATACCAGTATTAAATTGTTGTAGCCTTGTGCCAAATTAAAAAATAATATCATGTGATACACGGGTAGCATTCAATATAGGATAAGGAATCAAGACTGGTTTTAGCGCAACTATCAAACCGTACCTTGAGGCATACATCATGTGGTGTGCATTATTATCGCACGTAGTAATACTGCCTGTCTTTCTTTATTTATGGCCATGGTTTGTATCTATTAATCAGTTAGTCTCGAATTAGTTAGGTTTTGATTTATTGTGCTAATTTACTCTTCACTCAATTTCACTTTATCTTATACAATTTGGAATACGATAGTCCAACTAATTAATCTTCGTTATAAATTCAGACATAGAAGTGAGTTTGATATTGTTTGGTTGGTTGAAATATTTTGGAAATTATTTCTCTAGGAAAATAAGTTACTTAAAAATAAGAAAAATGATTTTTCTAGTAAAAGTAGGAAAACAAATTTAATGAAGTGTCATTCCACACCAATTGTCTCTTAGCCACCTACCCCAACCCTCCCTCACCCCCTATATAGCACCTTGATTTTTTTTTTATAAGTTTTAAGGTTCATTAAATGGTCATCAACCGCTAAACGCATCGTTTACATGCTAATTAATGGAATATATGTATATAACGTGGAAACAAATAGTCATGATCATTTGCATATAATATAAACAACACATAATAACATATTAATCAAACATACAATCGATATTTATCTTGTGAAGTGTGATTGCGATCGCAAGAAGAGCCTCCAAGCATGAGCAAAACCTGTGAACGAGATCATCCTCGAGTTCCACGATTTTCTACTATATTACCCAAATAGTACTAGAAATTTGCAAACTTCGTGTGGTGAATTTACTCCATGGAAAAATGTATATCTAAACGTGTACCCTCCTTGATGGAATAAAACCCTTTCAATAGCCACAAGTTTTAAGTTTAAAATCTTTTCCTAAGCCTGTTGGGTCTTAATTTTCTAACAAGAAAGAGGATCATATTTAATTCCTAATTATTCAGGTACAATAGAGACCGCATAGTTTAATTAGCAAGGTTTCCTATTATGGACTTTATTTAAAATATCTGAATTAATACTAACATAATATATTACGAATTATTTCATTAAAATTAATAATTGCACTCCTCGAGGTCGGGAGAATGTGTGCCTCCTTTGAAAGGGGGTCGCAGTATCAAAACCACTGGTCTCCACAAAGTCGCAAGAACATGTGTGTGGGTTTCAATATCAAAATTCTTTCATTAAATCTTATTTAACTCCCCATATTAAGATTCAGATAGTAATCAAATAAATTAAATTACTAACAATTTAACACATGATTATTTCCTTTAGACGTTTGCTTAACTTATTTCTTGTGACAAGTATAAAATTCACCTGCAGGATTTACACATGAAAAATCAGAAGTTCTCATAAAGGAGTATCATTAATCTCAAGACCGATATATGGATTCCACCAACTAACTATTACGTCTCCAATATATATCATAATGTCACGACCAGGAACCCCAACCACGGGGCTGTGATGGTGCATAACATGCACTTGCTAGTCCAGCCAACATCAACCATAGAACTAACTTTAACAATTTGAAAGTTGAACCTTGATAATTTAAAACTGAACAATCTGAAATACATGCGATAAAGACATAAGTAACACAGTCTATACTATTCCTAGAAGGAGTCACAAGTACATGAGCGTCTAGAATACTACAAACATGGTAAAAAAATGAAGTACAACTGTCTGAAAGTAGAACAACGGTAAAACAAGATAGAAGGGGACTTCAGGTACTGCAAACACCACGCATCTCTACTACAAGTCTCCTGGGCAAGTCGGATCCGAGCGAACTCCACCATGCACCGCTGGGACAAACATCAGGATCTGCATAAGAAGTGCAGAAGTGTAGTATGAGCACAACCGATCTCACGTACTTTGTAAGTGTCGAGTCTAACCTCGACAAAGTACTAACATGCTATGACAAGACACTCACTATAAATATGTACGATAATAATAAAAGACAACAAAAATAGGATTATTGTTCACACATGTTCAATATGTAATCTGCAATTCAAATGACAAGCAACAGGGCAAGACGTAACATGGATTGCTCGCCGACACTTGAGGTTGAATCAGTGATGCCTTTAGAAAATGAAGCGGACTGGAAATCACCGCACAGAGATTATTTGTATTAATCCTTACTATATTCTGAAAAGTGATAATGTGATTTTCATGCACAACTAATATTAGCTGAAGTCTTGCGTAATTTTGTATGATTCTTGCTTTTGAATTCCTGTATAAAATACATTGCCAAAACTGAACTCATTAATTGTTGTTTGGGCCTAAATAGAGGCCCTTTTTTTTCCCTCTTTTGTTGCATCAATAACGTGAGAAAAATAATTCATATAAACACTAATAGTTTGCTTTAGGCACGATTAATAAAATCATGTGGTTATGGGTACGATTTCCGTGACTTGGTCACGATATGTAAATTCAAATTCGGGTGTGTATTTCATGTGACCCGACCATAACTTCGAATAATAATAAAAATAAATATATTGTAAATCGCGGGTGCGTTTCACATGGCACGATTCACAATATGTACAAAACGCGACATCGCGACTTTTTCAAACAAATACCATCAATATTAAAAGTTGTTCAAAAAGTAAAAAAATGCACAATAGGTTTAAATATGTATTAATTCAGATAATTAGGCCAATTATTAATAGTTGAACGAACGTCCTAAAACCACGGAATCTGGGAATGCCTAACACCTTCTCCCGGGTTAACAAAATTCTTTACCCGATCTTCTGTTCTCGCAGACTTTAAACAGAGTCAAATTTCCTCGATTTGGGATTTAAAATAAACCGGTGACTTGGGACACCATAAATTATCCCAAGTGGCAACTCTGAATAAATGATTAATATCATTTTGATTAATGTCACTTCAATTGAAAAAACTCCATATCTCTATCCCCTTGGGGAAAAAGGAGGTGTGACTGTAGAACACTTGACCAGCCGCTGACCAGCTTTCTTTATTGCGTTCGCTTAACATCAAACACGTTCGCGATGAACTTATTACTGGTGGACCGCGATCGCATCACTCCACCTCGCGATCGCGTAGGTGCTTGATCAATCGCAGACTAGCTATTCTTTCTTCACGTTCACATTTTCCTCTACGTTTGTGATGGATATTTTCCTGGACTTATGTGATCACATAAGACTCTTCGCGATTGAGAAGAGCATAGAGTGGCACTAGCCCATTTTTCTTATTTTAACACATTAAGACTTGTTTTCCTCTGTATCTTTTCTAAATCTCCTGATACCTGAAATATGACAGTAAATAAATTAAGCTCAATGGCATACCAAACATCATTTCAAGTAAAAATATGTTCAATTTAAACACAGTCTAGTGACTTTGGTTGGTACTAATAATAAATCCAAAAGCACATAAATAACCAACTTCTCACAAATTTTATTTCAATTCAAGTGGTCAAACACCAATTTAATTAAAAATCAATCAAGTCATGACACCAAAGCTTTAAAGAAAAAAATCTTATAACAAAAGGTTTTCTTGTGTTCATTCCTCCTAATATGAGATTGGATTAAATTGACAAATTCAAAATTTCATGTAGGCACATCTAAGAGAGAATCTTAATTTATAAATTGGATTTTAAACACAAATGGGATATCAAATGGAAAGAATTATCTCTCTATCTTACAATGATATTCAAATGCTCATCAAATGGCCACCTCCAACATAAAACCTCCTTAAACTTAACATTGATGGAGCCTTCAAAGGTAAATACCAAACAGGTGGCATCAGGGGAGTCTTCAGGAATTACAGGGGCGACTGAATTTTAGGCTACTTCGATAAAGCTTTAGCCTACACACCGGCATTCATAGAGCTACTGGCCCTCAAAATTGGCCTTCAATTAGCAGTCAACAAAAACTTTTTCAAACTTGAAATTGCAACGGATGTAATCTCATTATTTCACAATGACACTTGTTCTATTTATACTAACATTGTCAAATTAGTGCAGGTCACTACTGAGGAAGTTGCAGAACCTGCTGATCCGGCATAGCTTCAGGGAAGCAAATGGAGTTGCACACTTTTTGGCCAGTAAGGGATCCCAACAAGCCATGACCACCAACCTCTGTGTAATGGAACAACCGACTATTGATATTTTGAAGATCCTACAGGAAGATAGATTGGGTCGTACCATGTGCAGGAATATCTCTACTAATACTATTAACAATCTAGTTTCTTTTGGGAACCCATATGTAACTAATGCAGTACCAAACCAAGCAAATGAGCCCGCTGTGACTCATTAACTTTTGTAATTTTATTATTGCTGTAATGATATAAATCGTATTTTTAACCAAAAAAAAAAGTGTCATATGCTTGCCCTTCATGTATTTCTCTACTGATGTACACACACTTGGTTGAAAATCAAGTAGGACTTAAGAGTTGTAATGTAGGTTTTTGGTTAAGGTATGACACAATTTGGATAATAGTAACTCAAAACCACCCTAAGCACTATAGTTTGCAGTATAAAGCACACTTCCTTACATAAATTGTTCACCCTCTCTTCCTTTTTCATTTCACCACCTAGTCTTCCCTTCATTCACAACTCCTTATTTTTTTTACTATTTCTTCTTTCTTACTTTTTCACAAACCAATGAAGATTTCAGTGTATATAATATATGTATATATTGTCCTTTTTAACCTTACACCTTTTAAGAAACTTTCACATCATAACTTTTCCAACCGTCACGCCCAAAGCATACACTTTCAAAGTACTTAGGAAGGTTGAATACCAAAAGATTAAGAACAAAGGGTTAAATCTTGTAACATGGTTTCCAAAGAAAAGGTTAGAAGCTCAAAATGGGTTAACTAGGGAAAATATGCATTGGTAGAAAATTTAAGATACAATAACGGTCCAAGGAAGGCCTAAAATTATTTTTCAAACAAAGTTGTCTAGGATTTCGCCTTGAAGAACATCCCGAGCAAGTTCTAGACTATAAATAATTTAAAAGAGCTCACAACAAATCTAACCACACATGGTACATGCTAAATCGAGTGAACTATAAATTCAAAATCCAATTAAAACCAATGAACTCAAAGAAAATCACATATATCCTAAAAGATTATTTAATGAATCAAAGAGCCAAATGTAGAACATAAAATTCACATAAAGGATTATCAATCATTTTCATTTAAACCACCAACAATTCATATGCCAAGATGTAAATATGTTGGTATCAAACAAGTCACACGTTGGTCTATGGACAAAAATATCATATCCTATAAAAAATTTATTCACTACTAGCTACAAAACTAACTAAAAATAAGATTTTTACTAAAAAGAGACAAACTAAACAAGAGTAATCCCTTAAAAAAGTTGTCGCGCTATCCATCTTAGGAAAAAGTCACCCGGTTCGGCACAAATTATTTTCTTGAAAAAGAAAAACCAATCTATCAAGTTCATAAAATAGTGATGCTCCACATACATTCATCACATATAAATGAGCCACCCCAACCTAAATTGTTGAACTATCCTCAATGCAACTAAATAAAACGAGATAAAATGAAATAGGTGCTTCTTGAAACTTCATCACTCTGAGTTGGAGATACCGGGAACTATGAGCTCCAAGTCATCCTCGTTGCCGTCATTTGATCCACAAAATCTCCTTAGTGTGCTCATCATCTTTGTCAAGAAATTTCTCTTCTTCTTTTCATGTTCTCTCTGCTTCAGATGCCTCCGCTAAATCTTACCCAATTTGGCTTTAAGACTTGTTGCTCCCTAACAAGATGTGTCAAAGATGGATTCTTTCCTTGGCCAAACAGATATGCAGATGTGCTCTCTCCAAACGGTCTAGAAGAGAGACCAGCTACAAGTTGGCTGACCCATATCTCCATGCCATAGACCTGGCGAAAGATATAATTGAGTGTGAGAAGTACCTGCTCAATTGGTATAATGGTAGTACAAGTCTCTGTGGCAGATATGGAAGAATCAAGCATCTTAGTGATGGTTTTAGGAAACTGACCAAATGAGGGAGATGCTACATCAATCTTTATTTTCTTCTATGCATTTCCACCTCCCCCTCTGAACAATGGATGAATGAGCTTCTATGGGTTCTTTTCCTTCCTGTAGGCCTCTTCTCCACCCCCACCTTATAGCATAAATGAGTGATCAAGGATGGGAAAAATAATCGCTTAGTTTCCTCCGTAACAACCGCTAGTATCTCATCAACAATAATCTGTCCCACATTCACAGGTGTGCCCTCCATGATAACGCAAATCACCCTTTCCTTCTCAAGTGTAACCACTATCTTATTATGTGAAGGCATGATTCGAGCATTGATAATGGAGAGCCAAGTCTTGGCCTCCGCAGTGAACTCAGAAGACTTAATCCATGTACACTTGGTTGTCATCATTGGGAAGATTGTAGTATGCATTTTTTTGTTCTGGATCAAAGCGGACTTGTTTGCCGGTGGCAGTAATAACCAAACCATTCTTGAATTCGATCTCTAAGGCATTTAGATAGAATTCCCTTTTCATTCATGATTGGCTTTTCTTGGTTATTAAGCAAAGCGATCCATCCACCCGATACCAACCTTCCATAGAACTCATGCCATCGACCTTCAAGGTCGTCCAAAAGAATGCCTTTTTCCTTGATCATACTTCTACACACCTGTTTGTCATAGCGGTGGGAACATCTTAGTGATAAGGATATGTCCCGATCAAAGTACTCCCTTGGGAAACTTAGGCCAAATAAATTGATCTAAAACCATTAGGATTAGAAGTTGCACAATTACTGTTTTGCTGCCTGGACACTATTGAATCGCAATCGCGGAAATGAGCACCCGATTGCAAAGAGCATTTTGGTTTTCAACAGATTTAAAGTTACGCGATCGCAGAACAGAATCCGCGATCGTAATGAGTAATATTTAAGAACAACAGAGTTAGACTAACGTTATTGTGGAATTAGGCATCGCGATAGTGAAAGTTTTCTTCCTCACCCAGTAACTGTTCTTTCAGGAATTTCAACAAACACATGACGGGCATTCGATTTTCATTGAAATTTTGCAGAATTAAAGCTCATATCTAGCCCCAAAATTTTCAAGAGTTAACACTCAATACCTCAACCAACCTCACCCAACAAGTAAACATGTAAAGCACACAAGATTTCAATTTTAAAATTTAACTTAACCCCTAAAACCTTGAAAACCTGGCTGCCCTTCAACTATTTCACAACAGGAATTGGAAAAAGTTAGAGTTAAGGGAGAAAGCCACATACCTTGAGGATGACAAGTGAATATTGCGATGGAATTTAAGCAAGAAGAGGATTGGAGATTATTTATAGGGGTTAAGGGAGTAGGGAGTACAGCCGCTACTGTGTTTTGGGAAGAAGTGGCCTTCTTTTTATTTCTAGTGTTTTTGATCGTTTGACACTTTCCCGAGGACCGCGATCGCGTTCATATGCTTGTGTTCCTGAAGAACAGAGACTTGTCACAGCTTTGTGACCTTGGTTTCTTATATGCAATCGCGCAAAGGTAGGAAATACTCTATTCTGAACGAATACAAAACTTTTTATGGGATTGCTAAGTTCTGCAGTTTTGTGTAGCTACTGAATGTTTGGCTGCCGGAGCACTCGACCTGCTCAAATCAACTCCGAAAATTGTGAAATTTGGCAGATTAGTCAAAAATAATATACCAAGATATTCTAAATATGGGTTACCTCCCACCAAGCGCCGCATTTAATGTTGTGGCATGACGAGATTCATCTTTACAACATTTCTCTCCTCTTGGAGGATATGAACTTGTCACCTAACTTGAAACCAAGCTTGTGACCATGAGCGGCGGGAGGGGGGGGATGGTAAGTATATGATCAAGCCAACATCGATTTCTCATCTTGAATTTATTGTCTCTCTTTTGAGGAATGTCATTTTGAGTTCTTGAATTTCAAAGCGCAAGATGTATGGCTCTTGTCTTTCTTCTTTGCACTCCCATATGGATTCACATGTCTCAATTCTCATATGACCATACAAGTCTAAAGTTGAAAGCTTCTTGGAATGAGTTAGCAACCTTCCAACTTGCAACCTTCCAACTTGCAACCTTTTCTGGATTTTTACATCCTCTTTTTCCCCGAACTAGAGTCAATTTCCACCATTTCTCCAATTACACCGGTTGACTCTAATTTTATATTTTTCTCGGCATCACCAAAACACATGAAGTCGGTTAGCGGATGATCAGTTCTTGATTCCTCAAAGTGAAGCTCTAAACCATTTTGGGGACTATTTTCCAAGATCTCCATTAAGGCTTTATGCTCTTTGTTTCCTTGTTGAAGTAGGCATTGAATCATGAGCTTGAACTCTCCATTTTGTACATGCTCATTATCTCCCGCTTCCAAATCCCTATACTATCAAAACCAAAAGTCAAATCGTCATAGTGGGGGTTCGGGGAAGAGAAGGTCAAACAAGCACAATTGCCTAAATGGCCATTTGACCACCACACTTATCACATGTACTCCACTCATGAGTTATAGATTGTGTGCACAATCCCCCAGCACACAATCCACCCTAGAAAGAATTTAAATAATTTTGCCATGAGTGTGATCATCCACAATAAGGATAAGGGTCATTAAGGTATGAACAACTACCATTAAACTAATTTTTATTATGTGATATCATTTTCAAAAATTATGAAGATAAGCAAGAAAATTAACAAGAAGACAATTAAGAAAATAAACACAGATAAGAAAATAATTACACAAATATTCACGAGTTTGGACCAAAGCATGTACACTTACTTATCAAACAACGTAAATGAGCCAAATATCTCCCCGACAATGACGCCAATTTTGATGATGTCCAAATCCACAACTAAAAAGCAATGGACATGGTCGCATGAAATATAATATACCCAACTATGAGTCGGGGTCGAATCTCACAGAGAATAATATGTAAGAGATTAGGTGTGTAAGAAAATTATCACTATTATGCTAAACCAAACACTAATAAAGCGTTTTGAGAAAATACTGTAACTATTTGCAAAAATATAAACTAAAATAGAAAGCAAGTAAAATGATCAATAAATACAAGGAAAATCACACTCAAGTAACGATCCAATGTATTTCACTATTTCACAAATATGAGTAAGTTTAGGTTAATTAGCCTTCGATATTAATTCTTTATTAGCTTCTTCCGAAGACTAACAGGACTTCCTAATTGAATTATTCCTAAAATAAGTAGGATATTAAGTACACCCGATTATGGCTACAAGTAGTTTAATCCTATCCCTAGGTAGAATCTATAAAATGAGGGTTAACGCCTCTAGTTCTTGTTAATTAATCTTTCCCAACCCCAAATCACCTTTTTCAAGATTAACTCAAAGCTAATGGAAAAGTCTTAGGGTTAGCTAATCCCTTCGAAAACATTAAAGAAGAAGACTAATTTAAGAAACAATAATTCACTTTATAATTAATAAAAACCATTCAATACATAAGCACAACAAGGTTTTTAGTCCAAACTTTAATCATGAATATTTCCATAAACAAAATTCAAGTAATGAACTAAATACACCACACTTAAATAATCAATACAAAGCAAGAAAATAAAATAATAAGTAAAAATGGGTAAGAAATTCTCAACCAATGTCTTCAAATCTCCAAGTCCCACGTGTGTGTGCAAAAACCCTTGCTCCAAAGTTTCTCTTCTTTAGTCAAAAAGATAAAAAAATTAGCCAAAGATATGTTTCCAATAAGCTAGGTCATGTATTAAATGGTTTGGGAGACAAAAACATGAAATGCCAAAACTTGCCATTTCTTCCTAGTTATGTGAATCGCATTTGCCAAAACAAACCCGTATTCGCGAAGAATAATGTTTTAAAGCACCGTGATCGCAAACCAACCTCTTGTTTTCATAGAACATTTGACCAGCCGCTGACCAGCTTTCTTCATCGCATTCGCTTAATGTCAAACGCGTTCGCAGTGGACTTCTTCCCGGTGGACCACGATCGTATCACTCTACCTCGCGATCACGTAGAGTACTTGACCAGTCGCTGACTAGTTATTCCTTCTTCAGGTTTGCATCATTTCCTCCGCGTTCGTGATGGATATTTTCATGGATGTCCGCGATCACGTATGACTCTTCTTGATTGCGAAGAGCATTGACTTGCAGCGGTCCATTTTTCTCATTTAAACATATTTTGACTTGATTTCTTTTGTATCTTCTTTAAATCATCTAATACTTGAAATATGTCAGTAAACCTCAACAAATGTCTAAGTTCTCAACTAAATCATACAAAATCCTAAGTATCAAGAGGAGATAAGTTGGTAAAATACCAACTTATCAGCCAACACTGGAGCTGTAGTCCAATTAAACCTTGAGCATCAGATTGCTCTCCTCGCACTCATCAGACCATCTAAAAGGAGAACCTTTCCGAGTCAACTTAGTTATTGTAGCTGCAATAGATGAGAATTTCTCAACAAAGTGAGGTTAGTAGCCTACCAAACCCAAGAAACATCAAATCTCTGTAGCTTAAGTAGGTCTAAGCAAATTCTGAACCGCCTCAATCTTCTTAAGATCAACCATGATACCATCACTAAACACAACATGACCCAGGAATGCAATTGAGTCCAACCAGATCTCACACTCATAAACATGGCATAAAGGTGACGATCCCTCAAAGTCTGTAGTACAACCGGTAAGTGCTGCTCATGCTTCTCTCTACAATGAGAGTAAACTAGAATATCATAAATGAATACAATCATGAATGAATCCAGAAAAGGATTGAACACTCAGCTCATCAAATCCATGAAAGCCACTAGATAATTAGTCAAATTAAATAACATCACTAAGAACTCATAATGACCATAACGAGTCCTAAAAGTTGTCTTAGATATATTCTAAGCCCTAATCTTCACCCGATGATAACCAGATCTCAAATCATCTTGGAGAACACCTTAGCACCCTAAAGCTAGTTAAACAAATCATTAACACGAGGAAATAGATACTTGTTCTTGATTGTAACCTTGTTCAACATTCGATAATCAATGCACATGCTCATAGAACAACCCTTCTTCTTCACAAACAACACCAGTGCGCCCCGAGAGGAAACACTCAGTCTAATGAACCTCTTATCAAGCAAATTCAGTAACTGCTCCTTCAATTCCTTCAACTCAGTTGGAGCCATACAGTATGGTGGAATAGAAATGGGCTGAGTTCCTAGAACCAAGTCAATAAAAAAAATCCCCGAACCAAGTAAATACTAAATATCCCTATTTTTGCGCCCAGTTTTCTCGCGAAAGAGAGTTTCGACATGTGACAACTCTTTTAAAATGGACATTAAAAGAGACGAGTTTCCACTAACGATGTTTAAGGTGTGTTAGAGAACTTATTTGTGAAAACTGTTTTTTAACTTGTCGGTGTCGCCAAAGATCGGATAAGGGCTCAAGTTACCTAAAAAAGAAGGCCCACAATTGTGGTTCCCGGTCGAATTTTAAGATATATGGGAATATTAAGTTGTTAACTAAATTATCCTAAGTGAACATATAAATTGATTATCAAGCGAAAGGGGAGTGTGGTTAAATAGGTTACCAATTATTCTAAGTCAAGCAACATGACAGGATACAGATTGATTGCTAATAATCAACTAGATTAAGGGCATTCGAAGAAACATCGCAAAGATAACACAAAGATAGAATTTATTAACTACTATCAATTTACAAAGCCTTTTAGTTACAAAGATATTCCAATCTTTGAGCTACTTTTCAAATCCTAAGTGATATGATAAAATATGCATGAATAATTTAAACACAAAGGGAGGTGGGGGGATCCTGCATTTATAATCCTAAAGGATCACCACGCGGAACATAAATAATACATTGCAACCTTAAGTGTAATGGTTGCTCATATTATCCAGCTAGCACAGATTATCATCTTTTGCTACCCGATTTTTATTCATAGATTTTTTTTTTACCTAAAGCGCACTGATTAAATTCTAAATCTTATTCTAGATGTGCCTACCTGTCCCAAGCTTATTGATCAGTAGGTATTGGATAGCTAGAGAGGTGGTGCTGGACTTATCCTAGGGTTGCTCAAAATTAAAAGCTAGGCAGCAAACAATATAAACAAGTAGGACTTCAAAGAATCACAATTAGCATAAACGGAGATCACATTTACCTCCACAGATAGACTCATATAGGTTCCAAACTATTGCTGGTTTTAAAGAAGCGGTAGAATTAAATATTGGTTCCATAAATTGTCCTATGAGCATGATTTCTTGTCTTGAGGGCATGCCATACAATTTATAAATTACACATATTATTGAATTGTTTGATTTGGACCTAAAACAAGATTTCCTAGTGAAAATTGTAAGTGGCCAGTTATGACAGTGAAAGGTTATGAACCATTTAAGTGCTAAGCCTATAGACTTAAGTCTTTGATTATTTTAAGTTATGTGGTGACCAGGTAGCATAAGTCATTACTTGTAATCCTATAGGCATAATTTCTACGTATAAGACCCTAAGAACATGATCTCTAAGCGCAGTGACACAAAAATCAAGCAAATTAGCTTATAATAGATCCTATAGGCATTATTTATAAGCGTGAGAACTTGAGAACGTGATATCTAGGCAATGTTGAAGATAGGCGAGAAATTTTGCACGTCCGGATCCTGTAGGCATGCTGGCTAAGTGACGTTATTGAATTATTAACATATTCGGCAAATTATGTAGGAACTGTCCAGTTAACATTAGTTAAAGTCCTAGGCTCATGATTTCTCAGTGGAGCAGACACGAGATAATAACTCTATAGGCATGGTAGGTATTTGCAGGTAACACATAGGAAATTAAGTTGTTTTGTAACGACAAGTAGCAAGCAAGGATATTGGAACCTATAGGCATGTTATCTACCCAAGCATGCATGAACTAAACAATCCCAGGTACATTTCAACTATTCTCCCCATTCATCTTTACAACTTATTACAAGCCAATAAGATAATTATTGGCCCGATAGAAAGAGACAGAAATACACTAGCCAAAGGCTCGGTGACAAGAAACTAAACATATGACGAACACAAGTTTATTTGGGCCTTTAGAACGTCCCAAGAAATGGTCGGGGACCATAAGTTGAAACCATAACCCAATAACAGCGGAAAGAAGCCCTATTGAGTGTGATACTCAACAGATCTCGAAGGCAGGACTCAGTAAGACCGTGTGCTTGAAAAATTAAAGAACTAGGCTCGACTGGAAAGACATCCCAAGTGATAGACCTTCCAAGTGCTTATGTTATGGTATTATGACAAATAAATATCAAACAAAGTGCAAAAAAAAAAGAGGATTTCACACAGACAACACAAGTAAGGAGTTAGGCCATGTATACTTCTCTTTATCATGCTTGTTAAAGTGTAACAGAAACACTAAGCCATAATGAATCAATCATGCACTAAACGTGTCACGACCCAAAGCGGGGAGGCATGGCCGGCACCTTGTGCCATATTTGGCCCGAGGGTACCACTCTATAACTGTGAATTCTAAAGCGGTAACCCTCAACTTAGGCCGACGAGGCCACCATGAGTGTTTACAACCAGTAATACCAAACAAACATGTACACAGGGCTAGCAAGACCACACTGCTGATACACAAAGTATATATGACTCATCTACAAGCCTCTAAAGATAGCTGAATTGTATTATGGTTGGTACAGGGCCTCGACCTACCCATTAAACCAGTATATATAAAATAGACTCCAAGGTCTACACCTGGTAACCCCGGGAAATAGAGCTTACCAACCTAGCTGATGTTTGACTCTGTCTACTGGGAAGGTCTATCCAGCTGTCCATCAGGACCTGCAGGCATGAAATGTAGCATCCCAAACAAGAGGGACGTCGGTACAAAATAATGTATCGCGTATGTAAGGAACAAAAATAATTGAAAGATAAAACTGAATTGATAACATAATAAATGAAAGTAACTGGGAGTCAACGAAGATATGCTTACCTGCTGATACTAACTCAACTCTCTCAATATAGTAAGTAAAATAGATGTCCGTCCTTAATCATAAGGCTCAACACGTATAGCTGTTCTATCGTAGTACGCTTGCTCATAGGCGCTCGACCATACTAGGCTCTGTATCTTGACTCTTGTGGGCTCGCTCATAGACGCTTGGCCACAATAGGCTTGGTATATAACTTACAATCTGATCTGAGGTTGCCCAATAGGGGTCTGTCCTCTAATTATATCCTCCAAGTGGAGAGAAATGCTGTAAAGATGACTCTCGTCGTGCAACAATGCTAAATGCGACGTTTGGTGGGAGGCAACCCATCGTTTTCAAAACATTTAAGTCGTTTTTAAAATTTTCCTTTTTAGAATAACTTAATATATTATTTTTGACTAATCTGCCAAGTTGCACAATTTTTGTAGTTGATTTGAGCAGGTCGAGTGCCCGGGCAGCCAAAAAACCAATAGCTGCACAAAACTGCAGAACATTGCGATCGCATAAAAAGTTTACGCGTTCGTGTAGAATAAAGTATTTCCCACCTTTGTGCGATTGCATAGAAGCAATCGCGGTCATGAAGCTGTGAGAAGTTTCCGTTCTTCAGGAACACATGGATATGAACGCCATCGCGGTCTTCAGGTAAGTGTTCGATGATTAAAATACTAGAAATAAAAAGAAGCCCACTTCTTCTCAAAACACAGTAGGGGAACTTCCTACTCCCTAGAAATAATCTCCAATCCTCCCCTTGCTTAAATTCTGTTGCACTATTCACTTTTCATCCTTAGGGTATGTGGCTTTCTCCCTTTACTCTCACTTTTTGAAATTCTTGTTGTGATATAGTTGAATGGAAGCCATGTTTTCAAGGTTTTAGGGTTTGAGTTAAATTTTTAAAGTGGAAATCTTATGTGCTTTATATGTTTGCTTTGAGTGATTGAGCATTAACTCTTGAAAATTTTGGGGCTAGAACTGAGCTTTAATTATGTGAAATTGAAGTGAAAATCGAATGCCCATCATGTGTTTATTGAAATTCTTGAAGGAACAGTTACTGGGCAAGGAAGAAGACCTTCAGGATCGAGATGCCCAATTCCGCGATCGCGTTAGTCTAATTTCGTTGCGCTTAAAAATTACCCATTACGATCGCGTAACTTTAAATCTGCTTAAAACCAAAATGCTCTTCGCGAGCGGGTGCCCATTTCCGCGATTGCGATTCAACAGTGCCCATGCAGCAAATCACTAAATGTGAAATTTTTTATTCCAATGGTTTTTGATAAATTTCTTTGGCCTAAATACTTATTAATGCAATGCTTTAAGTGTCCATGCAGGTATTTAACATGTTTACTCCTTTCGCAAGCACTTTGATTTTGAAAATGGCTTCAGCATCAAATGAAAATGTTCAAGAATATGCCGAACAAGTTGCCAAACATGAGTACTTTGATCGAGACATGTTCTCATCACTAAGATGTTCCCACCGCTACGATGAACATATGTGTAGAAGTGTGATAAAGAAAAACGACATTCTTTTCTCCAACCTTGAAGGTCGATGGCACGAGTTCTATGGAAGGTTGGTATCGAGAGGATGGATTTGCTTTGCTGAAGAACCAAGAAAAGCCAATCATGAAGTGAAAAGGCAATTCTATGCAAATGCCTTGGAGACCTATTTCAAGACCATTATCCGTTCTCGAGTCATGCCTTCACATAATGAGACAGAGGTTGTACTTGAGAAGGTAAGGGTGATTTACGCTATCATAGAGAGCACACCAACAAATGTGGGACATATTATTATTGATGAGATAGCAGAGGTTGTTGCAGAGAGGAATAAAAGTTTATTCTTCCCATCCTTGATCACTCATTTATTCTAAGAGGTGGGGTGNAGAACCCAGAGAAGCTTATTCACCCATTGCTGAGAAAGGGAGATGTGAATGCATAGAAGAAAAGAAAGATTGATGTAGCATCTCCCTCATTTGGCCAATTTCATGACACCATTACTAAGATGCTCGATTCTTCTGTAACTTCCATAGAGACTTGTACTGCCATTATACCACTTGAGCAGGGACTTCTCACACTCAGGTATATCTCTCGCCAGATCTATGGCATGGAGACACAAGTCCGCCAACTTATAGTCGGTCTCCCTTCTGGACCGTCTGGAGGGAGCACATCTGCAGGTCCGTCTGGCTAAGGAAAGAGTCCATCTTTGACGAATCTTGTTAGGGAGCAACAAGTTATTAAAGCCAAATTGGGTAAGATTGAGCGGAGGCATGTGAAGTTCTTGACAAAGATGATGAGCACACTGAGGAAATTTTGTGGATCAGATGACGCCAACGAGGATGACTTGGAGCTCACAGTTCCCAATACCTCCAACTTGGAGTGATGCAGTTTCAGGGAGCACCTCTTTAATTTTATCTTGTTTTGTTTAGTTGCATTGAAGACAGTGCAACACTTTAGGTTGGGGGTGGCTCATTTATATGTGATGAATGCATGTGGAGTCTGAATATTGTGTGAACTTGATAGATTGGTTAACTTTTGTAGTTTATTAGTGGTATTTTGTAGTTACTTCTAGCATGTAATACTAGTTATTATTATTATTTTTATTTTTTAATTACTAGTTTTAATTTTTTTATACTTTTTTTGTTACATTCGTTACTTGTAGTAGTATTAGTTAAACTCCTTGGTTTTTCTTATGCCGCGGTTCTTTTCCAAGAAAATAATTTATGCCGAACCGGGTGACTTTTTTGTTTTTTAGGCAAAAAAAAATTTTAGTTAGTTTTGCAGCTAGTAGTGAATAAAGTTTTTATAGGGTATGGTCTTTTTATCCATAAACCAACATGTGGCTTTTTTGGTACCAACATCTTTACACCTTAACATATGAGTTGTTGGTGGTTTAAAATGAAAAATGATTGGTAATCCTTGTTGTGACTTTTAGGTTCTACTTTTGGCTCTTCGATTCATTATATAGTCTTTTCGGTGATATGTGATTTTCTTTGAGTTCATTGGTTTTAATTTGATTTTAGATTTATATTTCACTCGAGTTTTCATGTACCATGTGTGGTTAGATTTGTTGTGAGCTCTTTTAAATTAATTTTGATCTAGAACTTGCTCGGAATGTGCTTCAAGGCGAAATCCTAGAAAACTTGATTTGAAAAATAATGTTAGGCCTTCCTTGGACCGTTATTGTGCCTTAAATTTCCTACCAATGCATATTTTCCCTAGTTAACCCCTTTTGAGATTCTAACCTTTTCTTTGGCAATCATGTTACAAGCTTTAACCCTTTTTTCTTTATTGATCTTTTGGTATCCCACCTCCCTAAGTACTTTGAAAGTGAAACATAGGCTAAAAGCCTAATTTTGGAGGTGACCGTTAGAAAAGTTATGATGTGAAAGTTTCTTAAAAGGAGTTTAGGTTAATAAGACTATATATATATATATATATATATATAACCTTCCCTGGTTTGTGAAAAAGAAAATGAAAAAAAATAATAAAGAAGAAAAAAGTAAAAAAAAAAAGGGAGTTGTGAATAAAGGGAATACTAGGTGGTGAAACGAAAAGTGAAGAGATAGTGAAAAGGTTATAGAACAAAGTGTGCTTTATATTGCAAAATGGAGTGCTTAGGATATTTTGAGGCACTATTATCCAGATTTTGTTCTACCTTAACCAAAACCCTACATTACAACCCTTTAAGTCCTACCTGATTTTGAACCAAGTGTGTCTACATTAGTGGAGAAATACATGAAGGGAAAGCATATGTCACTACTTATGTGCATTTGAATATCTTTGTAAGTGAGAGAGTTAATTCTTTCCATTTGATATCCCTTTTTTGTTTAAATTGCAATTTATAAGTGGAGATCTCTCGTAAGTTTGAGGGAACATGCAATTTTGGGTTGTGAATTTAATCCAATTTCAAATTAGGTGGAATGAAAAAATGAAAATTGTTTGTGATAAAGAGGTATATATAGACCCTCTGCTCTCTTGACTGGAAGAAGACAATACTTAACTGACTGAAGTCCCGATAAGGGAGAATATGATATTTAATGAGACCAGGGCAATGTACATAAATTCCGGAATACGGACTTCTCTATATGTCTCGTTATCAAATGTATGTAGTTACGGGATCATGCAAAAATAAAGAAAAGGTTTATCCTTAACATATCTTAACCCCGTTTAGGCCTTAATACCTTCCAAGCAATTCTTCAAACTACTCAACTCAATATACCATAACATAAGGAGATTCAAAATCATTGTTGATTAAAGGCTATGTCCACAACTTAAACTAGTAGCTCGTTTATGTAAATTTGGATAATATCTCACCTGTAACCATGGCCACCTCCAATACCATATACCAAAATAACAACCAGAGCAATAAAACAAGAGCAACATCAACAATAGGGTACAAAATATTTTATTAACAAGTCATCAACATATCACGATGAGCGGCAAGCTCAGATTGAATCCCTTTACCACCCTTCAACCCCATTATCACTCATTCTTCAACATAGTAATATATCTAGTACAATAACCGATACCTTTTAAAGGATTTCCAACCTTTTACTCAATTTTAAAGTTACCCAAAATAGCCCAACATAAGATAACATCACCTGTCGACAGCTTCCAAGTGCTTTATAGCCATTTCCTTTTCTAGTTACCAATTTCATCAACAAGGTTGACATGTAAGCCAACATAATCATTCTAATAATATCATATCCAACTTAATTTCCATAATTTCCAGCAACTTAAAGTTCATAAGAGAAACTTTAAAATCAATCCATCAAGTACAACAAGATCTCAAGCTAATTTAAGTATTATCTTGTAGTTTATTATCCTAACAAATTAAACAACATACAAGAAAGCTTAATCACAATTATTAGGTTTTTATACTCACCTTAGATATTAGCAACTTGAAATTTTTCCCAAACACTGCCCACGATTATCCTCAATGGCAACACAATCTCAAAGAGGTTTTGTTTTCCACTAGAACTAGTTTTTGATGCTGAAATATTGTGTAATCACTTCAAACCCTTGTGGTATCTATTTAGGAGGGTTTGGAGTGTATGGACGAGGTTGTCTCTAAAATTTAGAAATAAAGGTCGTCCAAATTGTTTTTAAAGTGAAGTGTGTCGACCATAGCCTTAGTAAGTCCCATTGGAGCTGCTTGCGCAGTCTCGCGAAAATGCGAATATCTCCCTACTCCAAATGGTTTAGTGCGTTAGAAAATAGACAATTAGATCATAAATTTGGTATATGAACGGACTCATAGTTCTAATTATATTGAGAGAAAAGCTCCACGACATTTGACCTAATTTTCAGCAAATTTACGAATGTAACTTGTGATAACCTTTGCCAACTTTTCTTCCACAACTTGCTTGACTTCAAAACATAAGACCCGGTTATAATATAACTAAAATAACTCATAAAATAACCTCACTTTCATGTTCAGAACCCTAGTATCACCCCAAAAGTTCATTTTATAACATTCCCAACTTGTCGAATTTTGACAAAACTTTTCTTCCTCAAATTGTTTAGCTTCTAAACCTTCCACCTCTCTTGGTAATTGTTATCCATGATTTTAATTTTTTGTAACCTCCAAGGTAACATTATTAACTTACTTTATGTACTTTCAAATACGATCCCATTTTTGGGCTTAATTGGCTAACGACGTACTCTCACGTACAAAAACATAGGGTGTAACATCATTCCCCCTTTGGAACATTCGTCCTCGAATGTTCACTGATAAACTTATCTATCTCAAAACCTATAGCTATAAAAAATACTTTAATATTCTTTTCCATCCAAGTAACTGTTATATGAATAAATTCCTGGCCAGGGCATTCCTCCCTTTAGCCTCTTTCTCACACCATGACCTGTGGTCGGAATTCTTCCAATCACATTACTGTTGCTACCTTCTGTTGTGCAGCCTGTATGACTATATCCTTTTATGTGCACCTATGTGACTTATCTCCTTTCTCCCCCCCCCCCCCCCCCCCCCCCCCCCCCAACTATTATCCAATCTCTAGTCCTCACTTGTAAAAACATATAGAACTATGACAAGCTTTCCCTCTATAGGTGTACTGAAGTCCTTTTCTTGGTACATTGTCAAACAATTTTAAACGTGGATGCATCATGCTAAAAGCTAGTAGGGGTTGAAGCCTTATTGACGTAACAACCTTCTTAGATAAACCTTGTCCAAAATCCCTAGGTTTGGCATGGTCCAGAACATCCCGCATTTGTTACTTGACTGGTGGAAAGACCTCGCGTCTTGTGACAAGAATCACGTGAGGAGAGTACTAGGTGACCTGCCATCTTTGTTGAACGTTCAACCAAATATGGAATTGATCGAGGCTGCTACCATTTTTTTGGATGAGAAACGAGCTATTTTTCGAACTTGTCAATATAGAAATGACTCCTCTCCTAAAAGAGATAGGGGGTTCGCCATGTTACCGTGGTATAGTATGGGACTACTAGTACCAGAGAATCGCACTCCCTGCGGTTTTCCAAAAATGTGTTTAAATAAGAATGATGAATTACTCTATCTAAATAAATCAAACATCCCTTTTTAGTTTCTTTACGAACGTTATGGGAATATCAAGTCATATCGTCTTCATCGTGATGAACTAGCCATTACTTCTTTGGTATGGGTGCATCGCCAGGTTTATGTTTTCATTGTCTGTTTCCTAGGGTTGTTGCTATTTCCGATGAAAGGAGGAATGATTCATACTCGCTTAGCCATGGTCACCACGATCTTAATGGATGGTATCGAAGGAACAACCTATAATATCATTCCAATGATCTTAGCTTAGATATATCGTGCTCTAGATCGGTGCAAGCATGGGTTTGGACACTTTGAGGGTTGGAATCTATTACTACAAATATGTCTACTGGAACACTTTTATAGGGGTGATTATCGTTAACAACTTAAGCAAAGGCCCCTAAATAATTACATAGCCAATCTTCACCCAAAGAAAATGATGTTTATTCCAGTTTTCAAAGCCTAGAGATGCTGTAAGTTGGGTGTGTTTCTTTAGAAATCTAACAGCCGAGAAAGTGCATTGGATGATTGAATTCTTTCCTAGTAGTGAGTTCATCATAATATCAAAACAAACTACTCATTTGGTATTGATTGGGCTGCGAGGCATCTACCTTTACTCTCTTATAAGAGTAATGGGACAAGCTGGAAGAAAACAAGGCATGCCTTGGATTTCCAACATGGTCCTGTACAAGGCATATTTCAAGGGAGATGTAATTCCGTTCAAGTTCTAAGCACAACACATGTGGAACCAAAAGATCATTGTGGAAGGAGAAACTATTGATTCAAACGGGGATCACGCCGGTCATATTTACTACTATCTACCGTGACTGGAAGACGACGTAGTTGGGGACGTCAAACTTGGGGCCAATCTGAAGGATAGGAACATAGACGAAGTGGCTGAGGCACATGTAAAGTACAAGAGACTACGCAAAAGGGTGTTCGATTCCGAAGCTAAACATCTGGAGAAGCACAACGTGAATATGGAGGCAAGGGAATGGAAAGAGATTGCCACTTAGTACACAAAAAGATTGGAATACCTTGAACAAGGACTGATGGAGCTAGAAGAGAAGATGAGAAAAAGACTTTCGGATTTCCAACGCATGGACGATGATGAAAGAGGAAAGCTGGAAAAAGCATACTTATTGTTGGATATGCGCGTTCTGGGAGACATGATTGATGGGGTCAAAAGAGCTAAGCATGGATAAGGTCATTCAGGGACCAAGTAGATTAGAAGATGATATTCTTTAATGCTTTCTAATTTAGATTAGATTTTTATGTAATAAGGCTAAATTTCATTAGTAACTTTATTATATTACTGTCGATTTAGTAAAAGACTGTTTTGGCTCACTTTCACACTAATGAATTGAAACAAATGTGGGCACCAATTTTCTCCAATTCTATGTGTCGCTTAGGCCTACCTAAGGCACAATTCGGTCCCCAAATTAGGACGCGAACTATTACATGACTTTGTGAAACATGTTTAAATATTGCAAACTCTTTTATTTCACCTTACTAACTTGGTTGCCTTTTTCTTTTCCCTTCTTTCTGATTATTCCCATTCCCAAAGGTTGGTTTGTGCATACTGGCATCGTCAACATACCACACTAGATCCAAAGGTCCTTAACATCCTCCTCCACCAAGTGAACCGAAAATAAAAACCAAGGGAAAAAGGAAAATGGACGAATTAAGTGGTATCCGGAAAGACAATGCCGTTGTAGCGGAAAATGTTGAAAATTCATATGGAAGAAGTACTTCGGGGCAGAACGAGTTGGTCCTAGGATTGGAGTAGAAAATCCTGGAACTATAGGGTAAGCTTGTGCAGGTATGAAATCTGGTAAACTTTTCCCTCTCTTAATGATCCCGACATCAACTAGCAAAACCCGACTATCCAAAACCAAACACCACCACAAAACACACAAAACTAGAACACACCACCCATGTCTCCAAATTCTCCACACCAGTATCAAAATCCCGCACCTCACCAAAACCTTAACCCACCACCAGTGCAAACCCCTCAACAAAATCATCATCGTCCAACTCAATACCCGCAAACTACTATATATCACCCCCCCCCCCCCCCCCCCCCCAAAATGCATCACAACCTACTCCCGGTCCACAAAACACGACCAACGATCACCCATATACCCAAGTTCCAGAGACACATCTAAGCAATCTGATATATGTAGAAACCTTACCCCATACCCCACAATAATCCTATACATACCTGAGTCGACTGAGAAGGGTCTACTTATTATAAACATGCGGAGGAACTCAAGAGACTCACAGGGAGGGTCTAGAGTGTTAAAGGTGGAAAAGGCGTCGAAGGTCTGAATTACAAAGATCTATGTATTCAGCAAGATGTGGAACTACTAGAGGGTTACAAACCTCCAAAACTCAAAATGCTCGATGGCATTAGTGATCCGAAGGTGCATCTAAGAACATATTACGACAGGCTTGTATGAGTGGGTAAGAATGAACAAATCTGCATGAAACTATTCATGCGAACACTTACAGGAGATGCTTTGTCTTGGTATATCAATCAAAATTCGAAGAAGTCAGAAAATTGGATAAGTATGGCATCAGATTTCATGGATAGATTCAGGTTCAATACAAAGAATGCGCCAGCCATTTTCTATATCCAGAACCTCAAGAAGAATCTAATAGAAATCTTCCGCGAGTATGCTACTCATTGGAGGTCAGAAGCCGCAAAGGTAAGGCTATCACTTGAAGAAGAACAAATTAACAAATTCTTTATTAGAGCTCAAGATCTGCAGTATTATGAAAGGTTGATGGTCAACAAAAATCACAAGTTCTCAGACATCATGAAATTAAGGGAAACAATAAAAGAATGAATCAAGAGTAGGATGGTAACTAATTTAGAGGCGCTGCAGGCTACGAATAAAGCTTTGCAAGAAAGAGGTATTCCAAAGATGAAAGAAGTGGGTGCCGTAATGGTAGCCAAGGGCCATAAGTCTCCCCGTACATACCAAACACCTGTACCCACGCATTAACACTCGCCCCCAAAATACCAATACCCTTCAACCACCTACCATACATATAGCATTCAACATGCATATTACCATTCACCTCCACCCGGTTCCAAAGCTACCCAAAACCACGTCCAAATTTTGACCGCAAAGTTCCTAGATAATACACCCTAATTGCTTAACCCATAGCCCAACTATGTGAAAGATTGAAGGCCGCTGGTTACGTCACCTATATTCCTGTTGTTGTTGTTGTGGAAAATCCTTCTCAACAGATCAAACCTAACAAAACATGTGCGTATCATTCAAGCATGAATGGTAGTGCCATTGAAGAATGTCACACGTTGAAAGACATGATCCTGACACTGATACACACTAAGGTTATATAAGAAAAGAAAGCAGCACTGAATGTCCACAACAACCCTGTCCCCGATCACAGAGGTGATGGAGTGAACATGAAAGAAACTGATGAATATAGGGATCATGAAGTGTCCATTGGACTCATCCGAGAGGGAGACTTTCCTAAAACATCTGCGGTCAGCCTCACGCCAGTTGTGGTACGAACCCAGCGCAATTTGAAGTTGAGATAGCTACTCCTTCACTGTAATGGTTGCTTCCACACCATCTTACGATCTTGATGTCATCTTGTGGGATTATGTTGCGGAAAAAAAAGGAAAGACAAAATGGATGAAACAGGTGTCGTGCAAGGTCTGACTAGAACTGGCAGAGTTTACACACCTGAGAATCTGGGAGGAACAAGCAAGGAAGCTGCACCTAAACCGCCTATTTTGATATCGGCACTGACGATCTTTGGAGGAACATACAAGCAAGGGAATACTCTGTTGTTGACCACCTGAACAAGACTCCTGCTCAGATATCCATCTTATCACTATTTCAAAACCCAGGCACACACAAGAATGTTTTGATGAAAGTGTTAAGTGAAGCTTATGTCTGCCACCATCACTAGTGGATAGATGGATAACATGGTCAAACAAGTATTAGAGAGCCATAAAATCACATTCCATGAGTTACCACAAGAAGGACTAAGTCACAACAAGGCATATCACATCATTGTCCAATTTGAGGACAAGTTCATTGCCAGGGTCCTGATAGATGGAGGTTTGAGTCTGAATATATGTCAACTGACCACTCTAAAGAGATTAGGTAAGGTCCTGAATGAGATACGAATGGGAATAATGATTGTTAAGGTGATCAACGGATCTCAGAGAGCCACTATCGGGGAAATCAACCTTGATCTATAAATGGGTCCAACTTGGTTTGATGTTGAATTCCAAGTATTACATATATCTACTACCTACAACGTATTGTTGGGACGAACATAGATGCATGCGGCTAGAGTAGTCGCTTGTACTCTGCACCAAGATGTTTAGTTCGAATGGAATCATCAGGGGGTGATCATTTATGGAGACGGAAGAAACACTCTAGAGGGGCTGAATGCAATTGAAAACATGATGAAGTTGGGTGAAGAAACATATCATCACATTGAACGGGTGAACGTAATTGAAAAGGATTGATGGTGGAGCAGGAAGATAGAAAGCATATTGTTGTGGATGGGATATGAACCAGGAAAGGGTCTTAACAAGAAGCTTCAGGGGATCACTAAACCTGTACAACCACAATATCATGGCACGACTTATGGTCTCGGATATGAATATACCGTGCAAGAGTATCATGATTGGATACCTCCATGGCGAGCCCATTATTATCCATTGGAACAACCCGTGCCACCTCTGCACCTGACATTCTGTCAAGATGACATGATGTGGGGAACCAAAGAAGATGATATTTTGGCCGGTATGAGGAAGCTGTTTCTGGATGAGGAAGATATGGACTGCAACACCATTGTCGAGGAGGGGAAAGGAAGACCTTACCATTCTATCATTGGAGGAAGGAGTTATTCTCAAGAATTGGACTGCTGCACCATCTCGGGCTCGACAAGTTCCTAGGTAGCCTGGAAAATTAGCATAACGTATTATCAAATTGTTTTAATCATTTAAGACATTTTTCAGCATTATGTTTTGAAATTACTCGAGCCATTGCCACACCTCCTTTTTCCACCCTCGGGAGGGTAATAAGGGAGTTTTTCCAATTAAAGTGACATTATTCGATTTTGAGATTATTTATTATTTTTTTAGAGTCGCCACCCAGATTTTTGACGATGCTCCGGGACACCGTTTATTTTTATATCCCAAACCGAGGAAGTTTTTGACTCTATTTAAAATGTCTGCGAACCCGAAATCCGGGTAAGGAATTCTGTTAACCCGGGAGAAGGTGTTAAGCACTCCCGAATTCTGTGGTTCTAGCACGGCCGCTTAACTATTAGTATTTGGCCTAAATTATCAGACTAATTACGTGCTTTAAACCTATCGTGCATTTAACTTTTATAATTTAAAACCGCTTTTGATATTTATGGATTTATCTTGAAACAAGTCACGATGGCGTGCACTTGTTTGTTTTTGGACATATTGTAACCGTGCCACATGAAATGCACTCAGGATTACAACATGTGATTTTTTTATTATTGTTTGAAGTTGGAGTCGGGGACATGAGTTGCCGCACCCGAGTGTGGATTACATAATCATGACTATGGTCACGATAGTTAAAATGCTTATTTGAAGCAATTGTCGATTATTCTCTATGTTTTGTAATTTTAGTCTAAGAGAGGTATTTTTGGACTAGAGGATAGATATGTTCGAAATCGTCTAAGACTAAGTTAGCTAGTCTAAGGATGAGTATTTGGGCCAGGGCCAAATCTTGCCCAATTTGTAATTAGCACCTTAGGCCAACCTATTTTGTTCAATCTCTAAATATAATCATGAATGGGCTGCCGTGCATATGAGATCAAATGATACAAAAAAAAAATTCAGGAGTAAGAAAACAAGGGACTTAAACGACATTAGTTAAGACATTCAAAATGGTATAATCTAATTTTTTAAGGCTACTTATTACCATTTCATGCTTTGCGATAAAAGATGAATGGACTAAACAACCAAAAAATTTCCAGCTCTGTTTTTCGTTTATAGTGGCCATTGATATGGACAAAAATCTAGTGAGGAGCACGTTGAGCAATTGGTAAGGGCTGACTGTTGATTTTATTAAATCATATTCCTATAAAGACAACCAGATTTCTATGATCAACATCTGGCCGTTTTTATTAACCGTCCTTCAAAATGTTTTAATGATCATTAAGAGGAATCAATCTGAACCTGAAGCTATATGTACATATATATGTAAAATGGTACCTAAACCAATCATAAGTACCAGATCGATAAGAAGCATAAGAAACAAATCTAGATTTTAATAAAGTCATGCTAACCTGATTTAGGACTAAATCAGATTGTGCCAAAACATAATACTAAATTTTTGGAGGCTTTTGTACCCTTAGGCCCAATAGCCTGGGGTTCAACCTGGTTCGGGCCTTTAATGGGCCATTTTAGCAGTCTGGCCCAATTCTGAATTTGGTAAGGAAAGTAGAAAAACTAGAATAATGGTTTACAATATCTAGTCCATATTTATAAAAAAAATTGCAAAGAAAAAGATTACATTATTACAATACCATTTTACCGTGAAATAAAACTTCCTAAAAATGAAAAAATAATAGGTAGTAAAATGAAGAGAAAGAAAGAAGAAAAAGAACAATATTGCTCCTCTGCAAGCTGGCCTTCAGCGGCTTTGAAATCTATATTCTTGTGGCTATTTTCTTAGACACAAAACAACTAACTTAATAAACCATTCCTTAGGCATGTTATGAGGCAACATGACCATCATTTGGTCAAATTGAATCCTAATCATGCGATAGTGTTAAGTTTAAAGGACTTGACCTACCCAAGTGCAGATTATTCCACTAATGGACTAACACAAAACTGATATCCACTGATACTCAATGCATTTAACCAACTTGAAATCAAAGCAGAATAATTCTTAAGGATTTAGATATTACACACAACATATATCTGGATTCCTTAACATCATGTCAACTAAACATTACTTTAGCCTTATAAACCAAGAACAAAGAAGAAGATTCAGCTTGACATAATCTCAAAAGAAAACATAGCAAGAATCAAACATTTAGCATTAAACTAACAATAAATTCCGAGTATAACAATTTCATTTAAAGTTAATTGTTACATACCTCTTTCGAAGAGAAAATAATCAAAAGAAACATGACCAAATAAAGGTCAGGCAGAGATGGAAATCAGCAAGAGGAAGGAAGAAAAAAAACCAGCAGCAACCAAACAGCAAACCCGAAGTAGAGAAAACCCAGGGGTAGATGATTTTTTAATACCCAAATGATTGAACTAAGACAGCAACCAAAAACCAAGTCTTTTTTGGAAATAGAATCACAGCTACAAGACAACCTAAGCTCAGATTATTTCCCACTCCTACTGTGAAATCCTTTCCACTTCTGTTTTCTAAGTTTTTAGTAGTCAAAGTTGTGATTTTCAGTCTAAAGGATTCAGAGAAGAATCTAAATCTCCCCTGTTTTGGTAAAAAGTGTGTGTATATATAGGGACAATTGGGATGGGATCTGCTTAGCATATTCCCTATCCTAAATGAGCTGAAAAGGGTACAGGTACAGCTGTCAACCCTATCCTTCTGAGACACCTGTATCTTCCAGAACATTCCAGCCCCTTGAAATTCCCTTTCTATCCCTAAAGTATCTGATTTCTGGATATTTATCTAATCTAGAAGGTTCTAACTAATTGTTCTTAACTAAGGTTGGGTCAATTAAATGAAGATTAGTTGATTAAATGCCTAAAGTTGGCTTTCATACTACTTACTATGTTTAAGTCATTAAATCAACAATTTAATTAAACTTAAAGGAGGTTAGTCAAACCAGTTCCCTTAAACTTAGGTTAATTTAATTAAACTAAATGAATCTACCTTTGTTCATTACCCTCAAGCTACTTGTTTTAAACAGATTTTATTTTCAGTTACATACTTTAAGAAGCTACCTAAGTTAATTTCTAGATTGAAGAAGTTGGAATAATTTAAATGTGATTCTAAGTGAAACAATTATTCTTAAGCTTAGTTAATTCATATTAACTAGTTATCTAGGTCTTAGATCAACTATGTTGTTTAGATGATTAAAGAAAATTAAGTCTACTAGTTAAGTGTGACTTATTGCCTAATTAATTTAAACTCAAATTGACCACTATTTGAATTAAAATCAGTAGTTAACTGAACTAATTGGTTTAAACAATTTCATTAGGTGTAATTGGCTTATCTATTAACTCTTAGTCAATTGAGTGACTAATTCTATAAAACTGAACTATTTTGATCGTTCTAGGATCTTAGTTTGATTAAAGAAAGCTAGTTAGGTTAATAATTAGGCAATAAGTACTCTATTCTTATTTAATTAATTAGTAGCTAAATTTTGTTGCCCTAACAAGGGTTGATTAATTTCATATTAATCAATTACTTTAAACTTCTTAGACTTAGGTCAATTATACTGTTATTTAGCTTACATGTATACTCAATTAGTTGTGTATGATTGTCTAATTAGATTATTATTTAATTTCTTAGTCAGGGTGGATGGTTAACCCTAGATTACACTAAACTCAGAAGATGAACTAGAGTAAACAATCAATCGAAGGTGGGAAAGAGCGACAGTGAAGGCAGTCTAAAACAAACTTAATCATGCATCAAATAAGTATAACCTTTAGTAAATCAATGGTGACTAACAGGAAAGTCTAAGAATGATTAATCATGGTTGCAAAATAGTTCAGAATTGCATAATGTGTTAAGTACTACATCAATCGAAAACAATGTGAATCAAACAGAAAAATCATATATGCAGTCAATGATGGAGCCTAACTCAGGAGGTATGATTACAGAGAAAACCTAATTACCTAGTATGACAAGAACAAAAGTCATGAAACATGCTTAAAATTGAAACGACAAAGAGAAGATATACACAGGTGGGGGAGAAAAAAACAGATCTACACATATCTTTCACAGAACAACTAAATCTAGACAAGTTCATGCCAATAAACCCAAAACAGTTAGAAAGGGAAGGGGCTGTAGCATTTAGGGACAATTAGTAAAGAAGAAAAACCTAAAACTAAACTCAGTTAAACAAATATCTTGTAACTAACATCATTTAGGAGAATAAAAAGAAAACCTACAAAATCTAAACAATTAGTCCAAACGGAAGACATAGATTGGTAGAAGAAATTTAATACTAGCCTAGGCGATTTATCTTACTAGACAAGTGATTAAAAGAAACAAAGGGGGAGGGGTACCAGTCAGATAAAATCATTTTGGCGGAGTTTGGCCGGACCTCTTCTATCAGCTGTCTGGGAGTGATCAACAGGTTATGCTGTTGTCAGCTGCTAGTTACAAGATTCCTATCTAAGACCTGTTCTTGAGTCTTGATCTTCTGCTAACTCTGACCTGGATCTTGATGTTTGTTAGCCGCATGTGTTGATTTCGTCTATTCGCTTTTCGGACCAAGGCAGGATATACCGAACGGATGACTTCAATCTCGTCCTGAATAGTCCATATCTTCTCCGTATCTGCACTTTTGGATTCAATCTTTTCTTTCTTATTTTTGTTCTGTTAATTTGGATCGAAACTTCTTCTTTTGGTCATCTCAAATTCATTGTGACCTGCGCAAAATCAAAGCAAACGAATGAAATTTTCTGCCCCAGTTTTCACTAGGAAAATTTCGTGAATTATTGTAATAAAATCTATGCTACTTTATTATTGAAAGCAATGAAAAGCCGGGAAGGGTGCGCCCAGAGTTATTGTGGATACCTTATCAACTAGGGAGTGGAGACCCTATGTTGGAAAAAAAATTAACAAGTTATGCCGTTGTCAAGAAAAGATCACCAGGTAATGCCGGTGTCTGTGGAAGGATCGACGGGTTATGCCGTTGTCAAGGAAGGGATCACCAGGTTATGCCGGTGTCTGGAAAGGTCAACAGGTTATGCTGTCGCTTGAGAAAGAGATCAGTGGGTTATGCCAGTGTCTGGAAGATGATCAACAGGTTATGCTGTTATCAGGAAGATCACCAGGTTAAGTTGGTGTCTGGGGAGGTCAACAGGTTATGCTGTTGCCTGAAAAAAAAAAGAGATCACTGGGTTATGCCAATGTCTGAAGTGATCAATATGTTATGCTGTTGTCAGGAGGATCACCGGGTTATGCCGGTATCCGGGGAGGTCAACAGGTTATGCCGTTGCCTAAAAAAGAGATCACTGGGTTATGCCAGTGTCTGGAATGATCAACGGGTTATGCTGTTGTCAAGAGGATCACCGGGTTATGCCGGTGTCCGGGAGGTCAACAGGTTATGCTGTTGCCTGAAAAAGAGATCACTGGGTTATGCCAGTGTCTGGGAGTGATCAACAGGTTATGCTGTTGTCAGGAGGATCACCGGGTTATGCCGGTGTCCGGGAGTTTAACAAGTTATGTTGTTGCCTGAAAAAGAGATCACTGGGTTATGCCAGTGTCTGGAATGATCAACAGGTTATGTTGTTGTCAGAAGGATAATCGGGTTATGCCGGTGTCCGGGAGGTCAACAGGTTATGCTGTTGCCTGAAAAAGAGATCACTGGGTTATGCCAGTGTCTGGAATGATCAACAGGTTATGTTGTTGTCAGAAGGATAATCGGGTTATGCCGGTGTCCGGGAGGTCAACAGGTTCTGCTGTTGCCTGAAAAAGAGATCATTGGGTTATGCCAGTGTCTGGAATGATCAACAGGTTATGCTGTTGCCTGAAAAAGAGATCATTGGGTTATGCCAGTGTCTGGAATGATCAACAGGTTATGCTATTGTCAGAAGGATCATCGGGTTATGCCGGTGTCTGGGGCGGTCAACAAGTTATGTTGTTGCCTAAAAAAGAGATCACTGGGTTATGCCATTGTCTGCTTGGGTGCGGGACCCTATGTTGGCATCAACTGAGGACTGGGATATCCTTGGTTGGAAAATGTTTGGCCAAGGGTTGAAGATCGTACGATACTTTTAGGGTCGCATCACATTCAACTTTATTTCTTCTTTCTTTTTTATTTTTTTTATTATTATTCTTGTTTTGTTTTGTTTTTTATTTTTATTTTTTTATATACGCGAGAAAAGATCTTTGGAGGAAACTTCCCTTTCTTTGGAGTTAATGCTGCCGAGTTCCTTCTAGCTCTTGCGCGATTCCTTTTTATTGCATCTTGCCTTTTGCACGGTTGCTTTTGCGCTTGTTTCCTATTTCAAGCAAAGAGCAATTTGTTAGTTTGAAAGGGTGGTCAGTTTTGCGGCCTTGATTTTCAACTTCTTGATCTCATTTCTTTTGATGAAGATTTCAATCACTTGCTTGCTTGTTTGCTTGCTGGCGATTGGGTTTCATCTCTAATCCCGGGGGCCTTGGCTTTCCAGATTTCTCCATGGCGATCGGTCGCGTGGGACTCAACATTTCATTTTGCCTTTGTAGGCTTTTCACTTGCTTTTTCTTTTTGATTTTCAGAGTATTGGGGAAGAGTTTTGGCCCCTCAAATTCTGCTGCGACGGTTAGTCGTGTGGGACTTAACCTTCCCAACTTTGTTTCGCCGTTATTGGCTTTTCATTTCTGGCTTTCCTTCCAACTGTAACTTTAGGTCATTTGGAATATTTCGGCTTTTCAAACTTTGTCAAGATGGTTAGCCACGCGGGGCTCAACCTTTCAACTTCAATCGCCTCTGTAGGCACTTCAATTTGACTTTCTCCTTTCACGGCTTTGAGTTTGAAGTATCGACCGTTTTGGCCGGTTGGGATCGACTCGACGCTCCTNTGGGAAATGAGAGAAGGGCTTATCTGGAGTGCATGCGGACTTCAATGAACATGACATGCCCTTTGGACTGGATGCCTGATCCGTGTAAACCGTCCGACTCTAAGAAATTCATCGCAGTCATCACCTCGAGATCTAGAAACCTTGCCCCGGACTGTGTCTATATCAGTGATCCATTATCCTTTTCGATTAGTGGCGCCCTTTGCGAGTTTTCACCAACTAACCTCTCTCATTTCAATTTCTTTACTTACCGTCGCCTTACAGTGCCTGTGTGGGTTTTCATCGCTAAAACTCTCTCATTTTCAATTTCTCTACTCACCATCGCCTTACAGTGCCTGTGTGGGTTTTCACCGATAAGACTCTCTCATTTTCAATTTCTCTACTCACCGTCGCCTTACAGTGCCCGTGTGGGTTTTCACCGATAAGA